>OMMV01174463.1:0-11014 GCA_900302635.1 Chatrabus melanurus | reverse complement strand
GGTCAGCGTCATCACTGTGTCTCTGAGCCTATCTGTGTCCGTCTGAATTCTGAGTGCAGTTTGAGTGTGAATTTGCAGTTTCAGAAACCCGTTGAATGCTGATTCTGCAACGTTCTGTTGCTGAAATATTAATACAAACGCTAAAGAAAAGCTGCTTCAAATTCATTGGCGACCCCCCCAGAGGTGAAACTGGTGGTGCTGCAGGATTGGATCAGTCTTGTAATGGTTGTGGTCGTGTGTCTGAAGCTGAAAACAGGATTTTGACTGGCAAATGTCAGTTTTATGGTGGTGCTACTGACTTTCTTGGAAGGCCTACAGCCCTATCAAACCCCACTTTGGGGCCACTTATGAGTCCACCTGTCCGTAGATGTGTGTGCACTTCTGTGAACACACATTTACACACACATGAACACACATCAGTGGCATCCACAACTCATGGCAGCAACACGGACAAACCAGATGTTGATTTACCTTTAACGATGGTGAAAGGCCGACAGTAGAGAGATTTATTTCAGTCCAGATACACCCAGGTTTATATCTGATGAACAGGAATGATTTGCGTGACATCACAGAGCGAAATTAAGCTGTGACATCACATAAAGTTGATTTCCTGTTTTAATATGACATTGTGCAAAATTACCGCGCTTCACGTCATCATGCCACTGCATATGAAGGTGATTCCACTATAACGGCCTTTATGACTGTTTTTTCTACTATCAGCATAACGCTGGTCTGCGCAGGCCGCTGTGATCACTGCGTGCCTTCAGACGTCCAATGTCATTCGCTGCATTCGCAGGTTTGCCCTTCATAGATTGCTGTGCATCCTCCAGTCGCTCCAGCATGGTTAATGAGAACACGCAGCAATTACACTCGCACATGAACGCGCTGTTGTTGCCGCACAATACCGTATTGCAGGAAAACGCACCCCCCCACCTGCCCACTTGCTTTCTCCTTCAGCATTTTTTCTTCAGGAAGATGAATATTCCCTTAATAGAAAAAGCTTCCTTTTGATGCATTTTCAACAGTCTGCTGCTTTAATTGCTTGTGTTTACTTACAAGTTTGAATTTATTCTCCGTCCGCTGCCGTCCGATTTGTTTTTGAATGGTACAACAAAAGTTCACCAGCAGCAATATTTCATCGTTTTCCCTCACCACCTCACCCTACACGTAAATGGGCGAATTGCTTAAATCGGCTAAAAAGAGGGCGACGCAGCGGAGATGGGTGGTTGGGTGTGCTGCTACAATGCCACAGTGAAAATAATAGTTTATAAATTGCAGGCTCGTCCAAATGAAACACTCCCACAATGCAATCCTGCGCCGAGCGGAGTTATTATTCACCCGGGGCACACGCGTTGACACTGTGCTGCAGGAAAGTGCGAAGTAGTCACACATTTGCTTTCCCAACTGAAACTGTTGGCAGTATGCAAAAGTCATCTTGAAAGCCACAGTTAGATTTCATGGGGCTGCAGGCGTATGATGTCGTATGGATATCTGGGGAAATGACTGAGCTGGTGTGCTGGTAGGGCGGCATGCTTACTGAGATCATGATTATAGCTGTGTCTAAACTCCGGTCCCTTTGTGACAGAGCCATTAGCAGGCTGTCACACTCTTGGGTGCACGCTATGTATGTGAGCGCTAATACTAATGCACTGACTCCATATCAGAGTCACTTTCTAGATTGTCGCTTACACTAAGGCATTGACCCTGCATAGTTGGATATTGTTAAAAAGAAATGCAAGTAACCTGAAGTTAGCGTTATTAGTTGCCAGATGTTCTGTAATGGATCAGGTGGTGGTGTCATTAGCAGGCTGTTAAATCACATTGCTGTTCAACCGACATGCACTTCTTTTACAGCAAAGACCCTTTATGGCTCTATTCAAACACGACATAATTTTTATGGAAAGAACAATCAGGTCAGGTTGAGGAGCATTCATTTGTGCTGCATGGTTCAGCATCCACCAATGTGCAGTATTACCTTGGATCTTGATTGGCAACCATCCAAGCAGACCAACGGCCCATCCCTATCTCCTGAAATTAGTCATCTATCTGCTGAAGCCAGTTGTCATGTGGGTGTCCCATTGGCCTAATCCAGTTTTTGGGGTCCTCAGTACAGAGGGACATGCGGGATGAATCACGCTCAGGGAGATGCACCACCTGACCATAGTGTCATGACTGAAGTTCTCTCACAATGAAAGTATTGTGCCTCATATAGGTCTCTTTCACTGAACGAACTTAAGGAAAGGACAATTTGGTAAGTTACACACACGCACTACTGTAGCATACAGGACTTCTCATAGGGCGGTTCCACCAAAGCAGCCATTCTGGTTCAAGAACATAATCATTACTTGTCCGGATATTTTGGCCGAAATAAAAACTGGTGTCAACTCCAAACAATTATTCTCCTCTGGATCCAGAAAACCTGAGGCATGAACTGTGGCATTGGAGAAGTTGAAGTATCAACCTATTCTCACGAAAAATTCCTCGTAAAATGTACCAAAAATTAACGCACAAAAATTTGTACATATTCGTACGTCTTTTTGTACCAAATTCATACATCTCTCACATTTTCTGCCGGGAGTCATTCATTTATTAATATTGTTATTCTAACCCTAACCAAAATGCAAACGTGCGTTTCAGAACATTAAATGCGAAACATGCGCTGTGCATGCGCGCAGGAATGTGTAGGAATATGCATGAAATATCGCGCTTAACGCGTCATGAGAATAGGTATGGAGTGGTCAGTGGTTTACTGTAAAATGACTGCTTTTACTTTATGTTCTTTCCATGGGTTTGAAAGTATAGCAAGAAAGAACTAGCTATATCTTGAAGTAGCAGAAGAGCTGGGAAAGGCTGGGACGACAAGAATCCCGCTCAAATAATAAAACTGGAAAAGCTGAAGGGAGATTATCAAGATTTCCAAAAGCAGTTGTAAAAGACGTATGGGGACCTTAAGTATGCGGACTATAAACCCGTATCTAACTTATCCTTTTTCTCAAAAAGACAAGTTGGATACAGGTTTATAGTTTCCTGCATTCCTGGGTCCAGCCTAGGTTTCTTGAGAATAGGTTTTACCACAGCAGCTTTAAAGCTAGCAGGCGCAGTGCCAGTGATGTGTCACAAGTTAACAATATTCATTAAAGAAGGGCCCATTGATGACCACAGATCTTTAACGAGTCGAGCTGGCAATGGGTCAAAAAGACATGATACCATGGACTCAAAATGACAGCATAATGGGCATCTCTGTACAGGAATATACATACCCACGGATGCATTTCCACTGCTTTCAACATGATTCCAATCACTCCACATCAATGGATGACATGAGTACGGCTGAACCAGACCAGGCTGCAAAGTCACATTGCCAAATTGATTGCCCATTTACAAGGACTGTAGGTTTTACAAGTTTTGGTCTTCTCCATTTGAGTGCAAATTGAGTGCCACTATATTAAGTGGTGAGACAAGAGTGCCGATAGATTACCTTTAGAAACTCTGTTTAATTGTTGGCTATGATGGCAAACCTTTTAAAAGCAAGAAAAGGGAAAAGGATCAATCGGGAATGTTAAATATTGAAGTTGTTTCCGTAGGGCTAACGAAATTAACAATGCAAGTAAACAACCTCATGCATGTACCAGTCCCATTGCCTCGCTTTGTCGTGCTTCCTCAATGGCTTACTACAGGGAAAGCCTCAGGGTTGCGTGCAGTCAGGGTGGGAAGTGTGTTTGTGTGTGGGTGGTTTCAAAGAGGTGATTCAAGTTCAGAAATCCCAGCATCAACATGGTCTCCATCCTACTGCTGTGAGGTTCACGACAGTCTGACCAAACAGCATCACCTATCATCTGTCAAGTCAGGATGAGAAGTATGTGCGGTTGTTGCACATTGTTGCATTCCTACCTTCGAATCACACCCCTCACTATCCTCATGTGGCTTAACCTTGGTGAATGTGCTTGCAGCAGGTGGTGTGCTTATCATGCCACCAACCCCATGGGAAGAATTCTGCAGTCTGGGAAACACATGGGAATGCCCACGTATCACTTAGATGTGGCAGATCAATGGCCACTTTTGGAAGATACATGGATCATTGGTCTGTCTGGATGGTTGCCAATTAGGTTCTTATGAGATGCCTCTTGTGGGTTCAAGAGGAGCTTAAAAAAAACGGCTACCGGTGGGTAGTACATGACGTCTGTTTGCGCCCCCTATTGGAAGTATTTTTATTTTTTTTGTCTTCCGGCTCCACTTCCGCCCTGCTTGGACTCATCGTTATGGTGTGATAGCTGATTCAAGTTGTTGTATTCTACACAAATATGACACAGATGATCACAAAAAAGGATTTCTGATACTGCGTTCACATGTTGCCGCTCTACAGCAGACTGTAAACCGGATATTCAGTTGCTTCCAATGACAGGATGACATAAAATTCCACCACTACTGGCTGCTGCACACCATCAAGGTACATACCTTCAAAAGTTAAAAATATTCAACTCTTCCTGCTTGCCCCAGCGACAAGGACAAACTGGATTATGGCCTGTACCAGTATATTAATGATGCATGCCAGATTCAAGAGCGTTGGCTGGAAAATACCCTTTCGTGCAGGGGGTTTGCTTCATTTCTTTCCCACATCCTATGAGGGAGAAGCGGCTCATTGCCACACAGAGAAGTGTTTGTCCTAACTTCTGGTAAGAAGCGAGTCATTTTCTGCTTCCTTCAGCAGGGAAATGGAGATCTCGGCAGAGGCCAATTAGGAACTAGGGTGGTTCTGTAGGAGAGCAATGCACAGCACCAGCCCATGCTCCTCGACCTAACCTGATCTGGGGCCGCTTGCAAACCTGAATGTAGATTTTACACAATACCCAGGATTTTGCGATTTCATGTTCCGTGCCTTTTTCAGGGACACTTGGACCCACAGGCATAATCGTCCTCCCTGCTATTATGTTTGGCCAAACAGCATAACTGAGCTTTTTGACTTAATAAGAAGCATGGCAGTTCAGTGGGCTCATTCTTGCCAAATGGCAAGAAGGTCTAGGGTTCAATTCTCGACCAAATCTCAGTTCCTTTCTTGGAAACGTTTGCATGTTCTCCTCTTGTCTGCACTGGTCCTTCCCACCATCAAAACATCCACATTAGGATCATTGACCGAGGCTGTAGACCTGGAGTGGGCAGCCGGACTTGGTGCCCACTGCCCCGACTGGTTAGATTGCATCAAATGTGAAAACATGGGTTATATTGAGAGGGCAAATTTCCCTACTGGGATCAGAAAGTATACATACCTCACCTTCAACCTCCCAAAATTTTTTTTTTCCTTTTCATAATGTGCTGTTGTCATGAGGAATAGATGTTGTCTTATCTTTGAAGTGGAAGAGTTCTGCCGATTGTTTGAACACAAAATTGTTCAGTGTGACTGAATTATGCCAGAGTCGGCTTATTACTGCCGTTGTCTCACATGGAGCCGTGGTTAGCTGTTGGGCAGCTATTATTTATCGTTTTTGAAATGGGACAGATCCACACACTTGCAACAGATGTGCAGACTGGTAATGATTCACCTACGGAAACCTTGTGACGACTTTTACTTCCTCTAGAACACTGTGAAGCCAGGAGAGGGCGCTTCTCCCCATCACACTTTCTTAATGGGACAAACTGGCAAATATGTTGCACGAGTACACAGATGTGCATCTCAGGGGCTTAAATCCTGTTCGACTGCTGCTCTTGGGAAAAGATGGAAGCTTAACAAATCAATTCCCCACAATTAATCTGCTGTGTCCTTATTTTGTCACCGACTCCAGCCAATGGTAATGCTTTCCAAAAGCCCACGCAAAAATCCGAGTGAGGTTATGAATCAATAAGGAACAAATCAGCAGATGACTCAGACGGAATCAGCAGTTAACAAGTAGTTCAGGATTAAGAAGTGCATTTGTTTATCATTTTTCAAGAAAATAGTTTTTAATCCTTAAAATGTCCAGAAACAGAAATAGTAATGTTTGTGTTTCCATCTGAGAAGCTCCTGCTTTTATGTAAATATGGAGCGAGGAAGTAATTGATAGATGAGAATCCAAAATGACAGATCATCAGCTCAATTTTCCAGATTTAATACCTTTTAATATATAACTGGTTAGTAGTCTACATGAGTGGTTCTCCACTCGGTCTTCAGGGAGTCCCTGCCTACCACATTTTTATGCTGCGTTTCATTTACCTCGGAAGTTGTAAATCGCGACTGGGAATGACGTCACACCTGAAGTAAATACGTTCCATTTTCCACACAGCACCACAAGTCGGAAAATAAGCTGGAAGCCTCCAAGATTTTGGAGTATAGAGTGCGACAAAAAAAAAAATGCGGTCACCAAAGAGACCTTATGGAAGTGGACAGATAGTGCAGAAGTTTCATTAGTGTTTTAATTTACCGCTTGGTTTGTAGCGCGGTGTAGACAGTCATTGTTTGCAACATCTACTGTGTTGGCCAATATTAGTGCCACCAGTTGATAAGCAACACATTACGTGGTACTTCACGCTTAAAGAGGCCGCAGCAACATGTCCGTGGACAGCAGTAGGGACAGTACTGTGTGCACGATTTATTAAATTGGACACAAAAAAGACAGAAGTGCGAAAAAAAAGTAATTACAGCTTTCACTACTGTTGCTGCTAGGAACAGCCACCTTGGATTGTGAACTCTGGGTACGTGGGGTTCGAACGAGTTGGAATTCCGACTTCAGGGTGCGTAACTGGGGAAATTCCGACCTCTGATTACAAATGGAATGCACCATTGCATTTCTTCATACTCTACCCACACCTGATTAGCCCAGTCTGGCGTCTCCTTGGTCTTGATTGGCTGAACACACCTGACGGAGCGAAACGGCTGTGGGCGGAGCACGGAAAAATGGAAATTGTGACACGTTGTTGGTCCCTGAGAACTGCCATATCGAAACGGTTGTCTATATTTTCTATTTTGTGCCTGGGGAAAATAGCTGCTTGTCAGTTTTAACTGTAAATGCTTTTACTTTGTTAATGACTCCAAACTTTTGATTCTGGAAATTTCCGGACACTGAAAAATGACGGGATGTTTCACGTTCGGAGCATATAGCTATTCATGTTGCGTTGACGTGGCATGTTTGACTGTTCTAACAGTTCGATGCTAACATTCGTGTCATTGCTCATTTTCGCTTCTGGTCTTTGGAAAACCTGGCTTCCTTTCACAGCTTTACCTTTGCTGGTTTGAGTTTCCACCGTCTTCAAAATGTCTGTATTCATGGTGTAGAGTTTCCATAAAAGTACAAATATCTTCCCATACACTGTGTGTGTTCATGAAACTCAATTTTTCTACAAAAGTAGCGTACGCTGCTTTTACGAATTGTTGCGTGTGAACAGTTATAAATGGAAAAAAATTAAGCCATTCCTTTTCAGTTTTATAGCTTAGATTGCAAAAAAGCTTTTGCAAAAAATAAATTGTAAAATCGTCACCCTCCCAAGCCCATAATGGCTTTTTCTTTCTTTCTTACGCTCGAGCATCAAGTTAACCTAATATCTACTACTGCATGCAGACCTTTATTTAGATTGATTCAAAACTACGTGTGAGCTATTTATGAATCCATTGGCTTTTAATTTATTTGCTAACTACTCAATTACATTTCTGTAAAGTAATACCTGTCTTTAAGTGCTTCCTTATGCAGCTTACACTGAGGAATTTATTGCATCCTTTCTTTTTTTCTTCCACACTTAAGGACATTAAATTCACACTTAGGGACATTAAATTTATCACTTGAGTGCCTTAATTAAGGAACAGCAAACAGCGGCTTCTTACTGACACAGTCACGCTTCAGCACAGGGCCTGGCTTACAGCGCGTTTGCCAAAGAGGTAAACGACGTTTCAGCCGTACTGTTTACTCCACGCCGCCGTTTTTAGCATCATTCAGCAACACTGGTGGCAAATATCTCAGCAGGTTGGGATCCAAGCCCCTCCAGAGAGGATGCTCTTTTCTTGAACGCGGGCTTGGGATTTGGATTCTCTAACAAAGCCGTTTTCAGTTTGTTGTCGTGCACATGAATATTTATGTGCTTTTTCTTGACTCAGTGGGGGAAAAGTGATTGTTGATTTTTCTTTTGTCTGTTTAACACATTTCTTTCATTAACAGTTATTGGGTTGTTGGCCAGACGGGATGACTGAAGTACAATTTTATTTATTGTGCATTTGAGATGACGCAAACTTCAATAGAACGTTAAGACAAGCGGTTGTTTATCCTACTGGATGCTTTTTTTTTCTTGACAACTTTGTGCTAATTCTGAAGCTTGATACATCTTGTGCACCTTTAATTTCATTTTAGCACAACTCAGATGATCTATATTAACCATAGTTTGTTATACAACCTTTGCACAAGAACACTGTTTAACTGCAGTGAGATCTTCATAAAAGTTAAAACATATCCGTTAAAACATGCTGATATACAAGGGAAATTGGTCAGAACTACAAAAAGCTACCAATTTTAATTGCATTTGTACTATAGAAGGATTAAAAAGCTGGTGCAGTAGGCTTAAAATACCCTTGTGGTAGGAATGTTGCTTACTAAAATCAGTTTGTCTTAGATACTTGGATTTTATAAAGGAGAGCTCCTTAGCCATCAAAATCTTGTCAAATCGTTGCATCTTAAAAGTTGTGTCAACAGTACCATGCCTGTGCCCTCCCTACCGGATTCTTGTTTACATTCATTTCAAAATAATTCATTCATTCATTCATTCATTTTCAGAACCCGCTTACTCCAATTAAGGGTCACAGGGGGTGCTGGAGCCTATCCCAGCGGTCATTGGGCAAGAGGCAGGGTACACCCTGGACAGGCCGCCAGTCCATCGCAGGGCCACATATAGACAGACAAACACACTCTCACTCACACCTACGGTCAATTTAGAGTCACCAATTCACCTAACCTGCATGTCTTTGGAAGTGGGAGGAAGCCGGAGCACCCGGAGGGAACCCACGCAGACACGGGGAGAACATGCAAACTCCACACAGAAAGGACCAGGTCGGAAGCGAACCTGGGACCTTCTCGCTGTGAGGCAACAGTGCTAACCACTAAGCCACCGTGCCGCCCTTTCAAAATAATGTTATCTTGAATTCAATAATAAGCTGTGGTAGTTTGTCATAGTTTTATAGCTATGGTGCGATATGTTCCCTCTTCTAGAGCAACAAAGTGGTTACTTTGGGAGACTCGGATGAGATTCATCACTGCATTGTGAGGTAGCATCATTTTTGACATTTTGGCTATGTGGCGCATTTCTCTAAACATGATCCAGCACACAAGTGCCTCAGTGTTGAGGACCCCAGTGGCTGGAGAAGGCCAAGACAACACCCAGGCTTCACCTGGCTGCAGTGGTTACTTTCGAGAGGTGGGGTGGACTGGTCGTCTGCCTGGGTGGTTGCCATCCAGGACCCAAGGTGGTTCTGTGGTGTCGTGGATGCAGTGAAGCGCGATACTAGCGCATGCTCACAGACTTGTCTTGACTTGCTGCAGTTGTCTTTTCTTTTTTTTTTAAATAACCAAAATATTCCAGTGCTTCTTTTTCCATGACACGCATGTTTTAGTTAAGCTAAACTCACTGACTGATCCATGTGGGATAACCTCAGGTTTGTTTTTGGAGTGCATAGCTTTGGACAAGAAATCCTTGCAGTTTTCACTTTGAGAATAAAGAGCACAATTTTTAACAAGCAACGCACGTGCTAGTGCACATATGCCCCGTTTCCACCAACCTACTCCTGTTTACAGGAATGACCCGGAAATTGGCCTTCTCAGCCGTTGTCTCCACTACGGTGAAGACCTGCCAGGCTCGCGGTGCAAGGCAACATAAAAAAGTTTGCTTGCTAGCTATTGCTAGCATCCAACTTTAGCGCGCTAGTCAGAAGGCAAAAGCAGGAGTATTTTATGCTTTTTAAAAAAGAAAAAATTGGCTTCCCACTAGATTGCTAATATTCTATATCAGTAATGCAAATTTAAAATATTTGTATTTCATGAATTGTTTACCTGACTATGGACTTCTTGATTGCAACGTCCTTTCCACTGCAACGTCTATCATTGAACATAAAGGCAGCGAGTCTTTTGTCCCTGCATTGCTGGTGCATGAATGTCTGTGGCGCAGTATTCTGTTGGTTTTGCGGTCTGAGACACTTTTATTGTTGTGGTCATTCAGACACTTGCCGTCCTGCTTCAACTTTTCTCTCGGCAGTTTTACGGTGTGCTTAATTCCACGGGTATCCAGGTGACGTCAGTTTTCTCATTCCTCCTCGAGGATTCGAATGCTCGCTGGACCTAGTCTGTCGCCTGTACCTCCTCGTTGGTCCATATGTTGGCTCTGCTATCCAGTTTTAGAAATGTTGCTTGATGTTGTCATCTCTTACGTGAGTTCGACCAATCAGCATTGAGCCCCGCCCAACGGCATTTCCGGGCCACCCAGAAGTACATGCCCCAGACCAGTGACTTGCTCTCCCCCAAACAAAGGCTCTGAAAAAAAAAATCACCTTTTGGGGTGGTCCCTGCGGTGAAAAGACGCCCAAAGTTGTTGGACCCCCTAAAATGGCGCGCCAGTTCCTGCGGTGGAAACGGGCCTGTGCACAACCTGGGATGACTGAACATTTCCAAACAGTAGGTGACATAACGAGGTCCCATTTAGCACAGCAGGTGATGTCTTCCTTTTACATACTTTAGTTACATACTCTTCTAGTCACTGTGAAAGTGTAACTTATTACATAAACGTAAATATGTTTGAATCTTTTAAAATGAAGATGAATAGACTTTGCTTCTGAACCCATTCGTGTCTTGTGTTATCATACGTTTTACCAGTTGAACAAACCTGATGAAAGCGATGGATAATGCGCTTCAAATTTGTTAGATGACTTAAATTGATGTCCTTTTTTTTTTGACACCCTCAAGCTGTTTCTTCTTTCTCTCTCATCTCTAGCAGTAGCTATCTAGCTCTGCATTACCTTCTGCTGTTTTTAGTCGGGGATTAACATAGCATTAACGGCTTACACCGTTTTCCTCTG
>OMMV01174462.1:0-15735 GCA_900302635.1 Chatrabus melanurus | reverse complement strand
CCCCCCCCCCCATCATGATTATCTTGTGTGGCACCGAAGCCGTTCGTCTTTTTTAGGTCCAAACAATGCTGTTTTGTTCAGCGACTGAGGGAGGCACAATAGAATTACACTGTACAATGTGGGAGGTTTTGTCTGTCAAGTGCAGGAAGCAAATTGTGTGGATATGCTGTTATTAACAAGGGGCTGCACCTTTTATCGCACAGCCTGCAGCAGCAGTGAAAGACAAATCCTTTATTCTTCAGAGTCAGAGAAAGACAAAGACGAACGGCTCTCGTCACTGTGAGGTATTGAACCCTTTTGAAAGACAACGAGAATCTCGCTTACGCCCAAATCTCCCCTGTCTCCCTCTCTCCCTCCGTGTCTGTCTCTTCCTGTATTTGCTTCTCTTTCTCCCCTGACAGCTGTCATTCCCTTCATACAATGGACCAGGATTTCTATGAAGGGACAGATTACCTCTCCCCCATGCCGTTCGATGGAGAGAGGACTGAAGAGTTTGAGTATGAGGTAAGAACTGATCGCACTCTGTGACTGTTGGTGAGCAAAAAAACGAAGATGAACAATAAAGATCCCTGAGAGAGTGCAACAGCCACGCCTTACATGTTTATCACAGAGTCATGCAAATTAATTCTTTGTGATTCACTGTTACTGTAACATATGTATGGCCTTGATATTTCATCAGCTCTGTCCAAAACTGAACGATTTTGTCCTTGATGAACACACATCATTTTAATCCATATTGTCTCCAATACCTGATGAAGGTCTAAGGACTGAAACGTTGTTTTTCTTGAATCAAGTTTGTTTAAAGTAGATTTGATCTGTTTTCTTGTATTAAAATCCTCCTCTGCTCCACTCCACTATGAAGCTGTGCCTGGTGATGCAACAGGCAAAAGTTGGACCAATACCAAGTTTCTCCAGTCACAGCAACAGAATTCCTTCAAAGTTGTCATGCGGGTGTCTTGGTGGCTTCCCTCACTAGTCTCCTTCTTGCATGGTGACTTAGTTTTTGAGAACTGACTCCAAACTGATTTACCATACAATATCATCCTGTTTGTATTTCATAATGATTGATGTAAATGAAGTCCAAGACATATTCGATGACTTGGAAGTATTTGTGTATGTGTCTCCTGACTTGTCTAAAGAAAAATGGCTGTAAAAGTGATGATTTAATAATTATATTCAGAATTATTCTAGTTTGTCCAATTACCTATGGACTGTGAAAATGGAAGGATTGTGTATGAAACTGGCTGTAATTACTTAATGGTTTATGCTATATAATTTTGCCCCCTTTCCCTCTTCAATTACAGCTAAAAGTCTACACTACAAGCTGATCTTGATTGTTTGAGTTTATCTCTATTCTGATGGTGTACAGACGCACAAAATCAAAAATTGTGTCACTGTCCAACTACTTATGGACCTGACTGTGTAGTTACTTGTAGATCAACATTTGAATTCTCACATAGCTTCTGTCACAGGATCTTCCGGCTGAGCCTCTCTGGATCACACCAGATTTCCTTTAGGACTGGGCTGTGAATATTTTTCTAAACCCTTGTTCTCATGATCCCTCAACACTACACATGCTCCATCCCATTTGATGAGTTAAATCTGGTGTTTCCCAATTCTTTAATGGTGGAACACAACTGACTGTACTGTAGATTTGGGTACAGCATGGTGACATGGATAACTTACAGTACCAGAGATCTCTTTTGACCAGGTGTGGGAAGCGCTGGTCTGAAATCTTTCTCAGGGTCCAGTTGCTTTGGTACACACCCAACTGCAGTTGCTGTTTTCAGATCAGGGCCAATGAACTGTACTCAGGGGGGAACCCCAGTAGAGTTTGATTTAACCAGCTGACTCTGGTGTGAAAACGCCTTTAATTATGTTCGACAGTTGGTGGAAGAGTCCAACACTAATTGACCCTACAGACAGGCCAACTGCAGACTCTTGCATCCTTTGTTAATCGCATAATGCTTCCATTTTTTTTCCTACAAGGCAAAAGGTGGATGAAAAAAACTTTGAGATTGAAATTTGCTAATTGTTTTCACAACTCTGAAAGAATAGGGGTTTGGGGGATGGGGGGGTGACAACATTGTTGTGTCAGAGCTTAATCACATCCGCTGCAGGTGAGGTGTGTATGTCAGATGCCAGCAAGTGAAGAATCAAAGGTGGAAACATAGCTTTGCTATCGCATGTGGAGTGTCAGTAACAGTGAGATGCAGACGTTTTGACACAGATCTACATATAGATTCAGCTGTGATGAGATAAACAGACTGTCTCTGCTCACAGGCTTTGCTCCCATATTATTTATTTCCACGTCATTGAGGTACAAGCATATTGTAGGTGAGGGCTCTGACTGGTCTGACGGATGATGATTGCTCACCCCTCGTTCCACTTATTTATTTCATTTGAATTTCCCCTAATGCCACCCACTGAGCTTCAGCTTCTTCAGATCCTAAACAGATTTGTGCGCTCACTTGTGTCGCCGAGGCCCAAGTGTCAAGTCGGAACAAATATAATATATTAAATCCTCTCTTTACGCCTCATTGCTATTAGCAAATCCTTTTACACTGTGTGTGCTTTGTAGGCTGCAACATTTTTGATTTCATGCTCTAGGAGTTGGATACCACATGAACGCAGCCCCACATACTGTATGTGGGCTAGGATGTAAGCTGAAGCTGAACAGCTACTCGCACAGTCAAACTGATTCATTAGTCCTTCCTCAAGGTGAAAAAAGAGATTGAAACAAAGGCGTTTATTAAAATTACATTTGTCAGATGGGTAAGCACAGTTGGTGAGACCATTTTGGGCATCACATTATGCAGAAACTATCTAAATATAATTCACCTTTATTATACATGAGGGCATTGGTGTTTTGTTTAAGATAATCAGTGCTGCACGAGTCTTGGAGGCATTGATGAGGTTGAGAGATATAATGGCTGAAATAGCCATTCTCAGTATACCTATATTTCAGCAAATGTTCTGTGATGTGAAATACCATCACTCTACAGTTAATCTGCTCACCCCAGCCTTTTACTGCAGTTAGGGTTTAGATATTGGTTAGGGCTATAGTAATGGGTACAACACTAAAGTGCATCCTGGACTGGAGGTGGTCCTCCACCCTGGGAGTAACTCAGCTGTTGCCTTCCATCAGAGGACGGCACGTGTTATGAAGGAGCTGGGGAAAGCCATTTGGTTCCTCATCCCTGTAAAAGAAGAAACCACCAGAGACCACCAAGTGTCCTGTCTCTGGAAGGTGGCGGTTGGTGCGGTGGTGACGGGTCACCCACTGGTTGGTGGGGTTTAAGTTTGGACATCTGGATGATTCCATTGTCCATTTCCGATGGCCTGACAGAGATCACGATGTGGAGCTGTCATTGTGATGCCACACCCCCCACGTTGCCATACACACACCAATTCCATTGTCCCTGCTATAAATTAAATATATTATTTGTTTGCTGGGTACATGTAGGAGTGTCACCCAGTGAGTGCACAAATGAAGGATGGCGGCGACTCTTTCTATGTGATACAACTGAGATGCACTGTGACTGTGCCGGGCAGTCCGTGAGCCATGCGCTGGCTGAAATGAGTGTGCATGAATGTCACACGGGGAGATATTGTGCTGCTTGGTGCACAATTCAACGTCCAATTTCCACGCCGCTCACAGAAAAAAAATTAATCCGAGTTGTCAGAAGAGTTTGCCTGCCTTGATGGCGATGTGGCTGTTGCAAGCTGGGCACAGGCTGAAATAAGGTGTACGCTCCGGCAGAATGTCCCGTGCTGTGATGCTCGGCTCAAAGTAGCCCGGAGGCCACGATGGCATGCAGCTCAGCGTAGTTTTATTGCCAAGCACAGAAAAATAATGATCTGAAATATCAAGAAGGGTTTGTCTGCCTGGGGTTGCGTGACTCCAACACTGAAAAAAAGACTTTTTATGACTTGCCAAATGGGGAAGAGGTGCTCCAAATGCAGCCAGGCAACAACTGTTTGGGAAAATCATCTGAGGTGCACTGTTACTCAGCCTGTTATCGTAAATCATACCTTAGTGATTGTAAATAAGTAAAAATAGCAATTAATTTATTGTCTAACTTATAAGTAGACATTTTAAAGGGTATTTCATGGTCCATCACAATGTTTTACTGTAGAACTTGCTGTTGACATTGAGATTTTCCAATTAAGTTGACATCTCCCAACTCTAGTAAGGATGTATCCACCACAGTACAGAACTGCCCTGAGTCAATTCAATTCAATTTATTTATATAGCGCCAAATCACAACATAGTCACCCCAAGGCGCTTTACAAGGATAAGGTCTAACCTTACCCACCCCCTGAGCAAGCACAATGGCAACAGTGGTAAGGAAAAACTCCCTGATTGGCAACCATCTAAGCACACCACCGACCCATGCCTATCTTCAAATTAGCCATCTATCTGCTGAAGCCGCAAAGCCGCTCTATCTGCTGAAGCCACAAAACCAGGTGATACATGGAGTGCTTGTTGGCCTTGTAGAGTTGCTGGGGTTCACAGCACTGAGGCATCTGGTCAAGGAAGCATGCCACATGGCTGTTGTTTTGTGCTGTAGCTGACGTTGGCTCACAATGCAAATGGTATGCCCGATGGACGACTCCTTTGAATGATATTCAGAGAGCCCTCAGCTTTGAAACACCTTCTCCGATGGATATTGACAACTCCAATACAGTCCCCAGCAACTTTCAGGCCTAGTCCACATGGTTGCGTTTTCGTTAGGATTTGAAACAAATACGGCAAGTGGCCGTATTTGAAAATATCTGCATCCACATGAAGTCGTGTTCATTTCTTCGGCATTTGGAGCGTACTGTAGTGCAGAGCAAACGAAAAGGGTGTCAAGTGTTACCATCATGTGGCAGGAGGCTGATAGTGGTGCACATGTGGCCTGGGTCCGCTCGACAGAAGCAGGGTGTGCACCATGCTTTCTGTGGGCCGTAGATATGCCATGTGCAGATTATACAGCACAATGTTTATCGCTAAACATGCTATTAATATCGACAACCATGTCAAAAACACTGGTCATTGCTGACCTGTGGAAATGTGTGCTCTTCTTCTGCGCTTCACAGACACGTTCACAGCGACAGTACATACTGCTGCTTCCTCCTGCTGGCGGTTAGTGTTACTACACCATTTCCCAAGAGACACGGTTTCACTGTCCACACATAGAAACGACTCCGCCATTTTCATTTTAATACACTCTGGAGGGCGTTTTCGAACAGTATCTCTTTGGGGTGGTGAAAACAGCATGGATGAAAGGCCAAAACAGATAGATAATTAGCCATTTTCCTGTGAAAACATAGTTGTGTGGACAAGGCCTCAGGGTCTTGTCACAGAAGAATTCCCACATTCGGATCACCAGTTGCGTCCATGTCTGCATACACATTCGGCACAATGTATGATAAAGGTCCATTCAATATTTAATTTATTATGCATATATGTATTCACATGTTCATTAATTTTAAAATATTTTTCTAATAAATAGCTAAATATATGTGAACATATGTTCCATTCATGTCACTCATCCATTATTTTGGACATATGTGTTCACAAGATTCCAAGCTTGTCTATGTGCATCACACGGGCAAACTAGTCTTATTTAAAAACAAGCAACAGAACCCTGCCTTATCTTTAATGCATTGTAATACAAAGTGTTGTTACATGCTCGTTATAAAATTCAGGCAGTGATTTGATCATCGCATGATGATGAGTCAGCTGTTGATTAGTCATTTAGTGCCAGCTAACCATTTATGCTGGGACGACTAATGAAAATCATCAGTCGACTAGTGAGGTACCATTAGTCGTTGGCTAATCTTGACTATGAATTAATGAGGTCAAATCTAAGCAGTGAAACTCCAAATTGACTTTAATTTTTTTTTTTTAAACAACAACTATAGAACTACAAGTTGAAAATGTGGCATTAACACAGTGAATTATATGGAAACAATGTTTGTGGCACTACTAGATACAAGATATTGAAGTGAAGGTAGTGTTGGTCTGCTGGTGGATGTTGGCCTGTGTTGGTTCCAGCTTGATCTCTGTCCTTGGTGAAACAATCCCTGCAAGGGTACCACGTCTGTTTTTGATAGCTGTGCAGGAAAATCTGAATTACCTCACTAGTTGACTAGAAGTGAATTAATTGACTCGTTGGGTCCTGGCTAGTTGTACTAGTCATCCCAACCCTACAAATTTTTCACCACTTCACCTTCACATTAATATTCACCCTCAAGCAAACTCACAAGTTCCTATGTGCCATCATTCAGGAGTTTTTGTGTTGCCAATCTTCCCCAGACTGGCAGACACACTCACTCACTCATGACCATTATGGGGGAATATAAGCCCTGCTTAAGGCCCAGTCACACTATGACGTTTACCTCAGCGGTTGGTGAACGCGGTGAAAGGGAGAGAAAGGTGGCCAAACATCAGCAAAAATCACATTCCCAGAGTTTGGTAGCAAACCTCAAATGTAGCACGACATTCCACACCGTGATGCTAGTGGAGACCTGCAGAGGCGGGCGTTAGCCAGCGCTCCATTGGAACAAGCGGGACCTTTGCCAACATGGCAACGTGCGGGAGAGGGGTTTAGACACACCACTGTCCAGTGATTCTGAGCACGCAGGACGAAGCAGCACCCAGCATAGACGATCGCACCAGTAACTTCAGCTACCGGATGCTACCGGAGGCTAACAAAGACTACTTTGGTCGTAGTGGAGATTAACTTTCTCTACCGGTCTCCAACGAAGCCACAGGTATGTCAGCAATCGCCAAAATATTTTCAACATGTTGAAAATTTTGGATGCGGTCGTCGTTCATCAGCGACGGTAGCCTCTGGTAGCCTGTCTGGCCTTTGGAGGCTACCAGAGGCTTGCGATCCCAGACAAATGCAAATACGTTCATATACATTGGCCCAAGCACTTAGGTGTGACTGTGCCTTTAGCGCAGGGAAATTTGTCATTACTTAATATGTTGGACAAAAGAAGAATAAGTTGAGAATGAACATGTGTGTTTGTTCACTGAGTTATACGAACACTGACACTGAAAATTCACAGGAAACGTATGTTTGCAAGGAAACCCTTGATGTGGTAATGGCAAAAACAACATATAGTAAATATTCCTTTCATTAATTCTGGTGAGTACTGCACACACAAAGTACTCCAACCTCAGAGACAGCATTCCCTCCTGCCAGAGGTAGTCGGCCATGGATGTGTGATTGCTTTTTCAATTACTGGTAATCAAAGGCATGATTATTATGACACCATCCACTGTGCTTTGATGGTGGGTGGCAATCATCCCCCTCATCACGCCATCAGGGCCATTAATTTACCGTCGGCCCTCGTCTCCTGTCTGAGAGGCTAAGACCTCACCCAGAAAATAGAGAAAAAGATAAAAAGGAAAGAGACGGGGAGCGGTGAATGTGTGTTTGATGCTCGGCTGTGCCAGCTGTGGGTTTGTTTTCTTCACAATATTTTCTTAAAACAGGAAAGCACAAGAACATCTGGTAAAGAAAAGTGGGTCATGTGTGCATCTCACGCGGCCAATTAAACATACACACATGCAGTTTTGACATTTAATCTGACATACGGTAATTGTAGTCATCAATTTTTCTTGATCATATAGCCACAGGTCTCTCAGCATTAATTAGTCAGAAGTAACACTAGGCTTCTTTCACTGAACCACATAGCAATGATGTAGTACCTGCTCACACCTCAGCTACGCCTCAGTCCTAGCAATTAATTTGTGCCGTATATTTTTAGACATATGTCTTCAAGACATTACCAGCCATTTCAGTATTCCCCACAGATACTCTGCAAATTCTCACCTATTTACATGCAAGATCACATCCTGCAACACTGTGTGAGACGCTTCAGTGGTTACAGGTCGTGTCTGTTTTCTCTGCTATCTCATTCAATTTCCTTTGGTTTAAGTGTTTTATCTTGACACACTGTAAGTGTTCTGACATTTAGTTGTTTTCTGTTACTTAGGACATTTTCTGGTTAACAGTACAGCTTTGTTAGCTTGAAGCAGTTCCTGGTATCTGCTAAAGCTGCTCTCACACCTGGCCCAGTTCAGCTCAGTTTTTCCGAGCTGCGCCTTGGCACAGCTCGTGAGTGTCCTAGGAGGAGGTCAGCATGCTGCTCGGCATAGATCAGCACAAGTCTGGAAAGGTCGGTTAAACACATGCCAGTTCAAAATTTTCAGGAGCTCAGCCATACTCCCGGCCGCATAAGCCATTTAGCACTTGGATTTGGGTGGCTTGGTGCAGGCTCAACACAACTTGGCATCCAGTTTTCACACCGAGCATGGAAAGAATTACCCAGAGATATCAAGAGTTGAGGATGGAATATACACCATGTCTGCCCAGAGTTACGGCGAGTTTTATGAGGTCTGCTCCAGGTCATCCTGATCTGAGCGTGGGCAGGGCCAAGGTGGCTCGGAGTCCACAGAGCTCTGGAAAACAATGACTTTTCCCGACTTCTGCCAAGTGGTGTGCCTGTTCGGGAGGACTCTGGGCAAAACGCTGGTTGGGGAAATCAGCTGAGGTGCACTGAGTTTTAACAAATCAGTCTCTATAGAGACTGCATTCACTAAAGTGGTCAGCAATTTAATGCAAGTAATGGATGCGGATTTCAGTTCAGTGTTGCTGTTACTGGATTTAAGTGTACCTTTTGATACAGTTGATCACTGTATGTTGTTGGAGAGAAATTAAAATTATTTCTGTGTTAATGGTCAGGTACTCTCATGGCTGAGATCTTTGTTGTCAGGTTTATTGCAGTGTGTGAATTATAATGGCACAACATCTGAGTGTTCAGCAATGTGGTATTGGGTTCCCCAGGGTTCTGGTTTGGGTCCCATGTTGTTCTCTCTTTACGTAACACCCCTGAGCAGATTATACATAGCTATGGGATTAACTTCCACTGTTGTGCAGATGGCTTGCAGATGTACATGCTTATTTATGTGGGCACTGTCTCTAATTTTGTAAAATTAGAGGCTTTCCTGGCTGCAATGAGAGAATGGATGGTTTCTAAGCTCTTACTTTTGAACACAGAGAACACTGAGATGTTTGTTGTTAGTCCTGCAAGGCAGAGACATCTTTGTGATCAACTCACATTGTCACTGGTTGACTCTATGATTCATCATAGTGAGAGAGTTAGGAATCTGAGTGACTTTCAACCTAACATTGTCTTTTGACTTTCATATTAGAGAGGTAGTAAATACTGCCCATTTTCATCTACTCAAGATTGAAAAGATGAGACCTATCTTGTTGATGGCGGATGCTGAGACCTTGATTCATGTTTTTGTGGCCCCCGGAATTGACTATTGCAACGTATTATTTTCCGGTATGCCACTGAGGAGTACAAGACGTCTGCAGAATATTCAAAACTAGAAATAACCCTTGCAAAACACAGGAATAAATCTCTAGCCATCGTGAGTTTTTTATATTCATTTTATACACTTCTTCCACCTCTGAAAGGTAAAATACCTTATGGTATGTCTTTGAATTAATAATAATTTAAGTACAGATTCCACAATTGTGAGAAATAATTTCCGGAGCCAGTGTGGCAGTTTGAACAGTCTTTTGGGGTGCACATGTCACTCATAGCTTCATTATAAATGTATTACTCGAGTTTAAATATCTGTTAAAGATGCTGTGTACGGTGATAGGTGCAGCTCTTCTTTGTGTGAACGTCATGCAAGACCACCTTCAATATTTTGTCAACATTAAGATTGTTTGATTTTAGGCAATGGCATCCTCTGATAAAACATCACTCTGTACAGCTTTAAAATCAATGTAGGCAGCGTCGTTATTTGGCGAACATCCCATCCATGAAATCTTACTAACTCATATAAAAGGTCATCTTTTGTAATTAGCTTGGTCGCTTAATCAGCATGCATGACACATGCGCATATGACGCAGGCGGACTGATCATATGGGGGGGGGGCACTGTTCAAACCGCCACACCGGAGCTGGCAATTTTGAAAACTGTGTGAGCTTTCACATTCACAAAAGCATGTCGTGCACGTTGCAGTGTGCCAAACACTCACTGTTGTCAGTAAGTCCAAGAATAATTCCAAAATCCCGGGTCAATTAAAATCCAAGAAAAGTGTGCCTAAAGTGTAGACCTGTGCCAGGAGGCTGTCTCAGTGTGTGTCGCTTATAAGTATGCGCTCAATGCGGAGCTTTGGTGGCACAGAGGGGGATGGTTGTATCATGATGATCTGGAGTTGCGCAATGCATGACGGGAAAAGAACGATGGAGGAGTGAATTTTAAATTGAAGCGAGTGAGAAAATTTGATAAAACAATGGGTTACCCTGAGAAATGAAGTGAGATATTGTTTAACCCTAATGAGGAGCCAATGGTAAAACATTTGGCGGTCAGTGGAGGGCGTGTATAGTAGTGGATGGCTCAGAAAGTCTTGACGAAGTGGGTATTATAATATAGATATGGCTGCTCGAATTTTGACCGGAACACGGAAATGTGATCATATTCTCCAGTGCTGGCGTCTCTCCATTGGCTCCCTGTGCATGTCAGGGCTGACACACTTCAACCTTTAACAAGAAAAAGAAAGCTCACATCTGCACCAAAGTGCACACAACAGTGCACATGACGGCAAATGTCCAGTTCAGGACAGGCAGTTTTTCACTTACCTTAATATGTACTGCAGGCAACGGGTCTCGGAACTTTCTTCTGGAATTTGTGTGTCAGGTCCATCTCAAGGGCCAGTTGAACAGTTGAAACAGCTTCACCTTATGTGCATAGCCATGCAATGGTGGTCATTGAACACTCTTCACATGCAGTGAATGCAACAGGCATTAAAGGACACAATATTCACATACGTGTTAATCCAACTGTCATAGCATCTTCCAGCATGATGTTACTTTTGCCAGCTGATTCCAGCATGCACGTGCATGTAAGCTCTGTCTGTGCAGATCCATTTCCTTTCCAGAAAATGCTTGCTTCCGCCAAAGGGCACAGCGCTGTGCACCTGGCGTACTCTGGTTCAAAGGGAATTACGGGTGACACTGATTGGTTGATATTATGTTCAGACTAAAACACACCCATAAGTAATGAGCTGGATAAATCCATTCCCTTTGTGCCAAGTGCCCACCTTTGCATTCAGTTTTCATGCCATCTAAATAGCAAATAGAATGTGGGACACACTCCAAAAGGATTTATGCCACCCTGTGCCAGTTGTTCTGCACCCAGCATCAAAATAGGGCCCATCATGGCAAATGTTCAGGCCGACAGACAAATGGTGCTCTCGAATGTATCCCCTGCCAATAATTTCAGCCAGGGGTTAATCATTTTAATTTTGAAGATATGTAGTTCATGTTAGTTCTGTGATTGCTTCATTTGCTTCAAAAGATCTGTCATTCTAATATCGCTGCCAACAAAGGCAGTAATAGCTCAATCAGCAGTTTTAATATAGGCAAAGACTAATGTTTGCAGTTGGCTTTGTTCCGTTAGGCGGCACTGAATCGGCCCCATTCCTCATTTTCCTCACTGTATCCTTTGCATGTGTGACAGGTTTTGAAGCCGTCTTCACTTCTGAGACAGTCGATTAAAGATCTGAGCTCCCCATCAGGTGGAGCCTGCTGAGAAAGATAAAACGACAAAGCATCAATGTGTCGCTTTTCCTTCAAGCCATTCTTTTCGGGAATGTTTGTGCTCTGTTCAATATGCTTGTGTGTAAGCCTTAGGTGTGAGGAGGGTTGCAGGTTTTTATTGAAGTATGTGTGAATAAGAATGCTTTTAGTCCAGCAGCTCCCTTGTCCTCAAAGTGTGATTATATATCATTGTGTGATAGAAAAGTAGACATCCGCCTTTCTCAGACATGCAGTCTGTCACATTGAAGGTGTCCTCTTACCAACAAACTGACTGTATTTTGACTTTCATGCCTCTAATTTATGGAGAAGTTCCTCCACAGCACAGAAACATGAGGTAACACAACTCCTTCCAAAAGCTTTCAGACCCCATTGCTGCCACCAACTGTTACACGCCCAACACTAAGTGGGGAGACAATTTATTTTTGTTTCATGTTATTAATCTGTATCTGCTACCACCTAATTTTCATGCAACATATACTGATGTATTCTTTCTCTACATCTTTATTGCACATTTGTGTGGGGACAAAGGGGGCAATGTGTGCCAAGTATTTTACTCAACAGATTGTCAGTAGCCAGTCATACTCTGCAATTCGTCCAAGAACCCTTCAGTTAGTGGACAGCCCACTCCACCGCCTTGGCAATATGAATGTATACTGCCTCGATACTCAGCTTTGGCCTTAAGTCACCTTAAAGGAGAAGTTCAACATTTTTCAACCTGGGCTCTATTTTTAGATTTTTTGGGGGTTGTATTTTCACTCAGAACAAAAATTTATTTAATCGGCAAATTATTTATTTAGAATGCAAATACTGCCGCAGCATCTAGAAGCTAACCGGCTAATTAATGTTATTGGATGGGCTGATAAGAACTCAGAATAAACCGCTTCTTTTCGCCACTGAACAGGCGAATACGTTATTAGAAGTGTCCGATTGCACGTGTCACGGTTCACATTTTTGTCACGGTCTCTGGTGCTTTTATTTTATCGCTCCTGGTTCTTGTTTGTTTCTGTGGCTTTACTTCCTGTTTTATTTTGACTTCCCCTTTCAGTGTTCGTTTTTGTAGCTTGCTTCCTCTGTCACTCCTCAGCTGTTCCTTGTTGTCCTAATTACTCTGCAGTGTATTTAAACCCTCCTCGCTGTCTCTTCGGTGCCAGAACGTATAGCTTCCATGCTGTTCTTCTCGTATTATTTCTCCGTGTTTGATTTCCAGTTGCCAACCCTTGTGATATCCTCGTGTTTTCTGAGTTTAGCCTGCCGTCTTTGGACATTTAGTACTGGTATGGTTGCTAACTGTCTTCTGACTCTCAGCTTTGTTTCCTGGATCGGCTCTTTGCTCATTCCCACATGGACACTTTTGCCAGGCGGACTGACTACTGTGTGTTTCTTGATCTCCTGCCTGTTTATCTGGTTTACTCACCTGCCGTCGCCCCCAAGTGTGCTGTGTTTTGTTGGACTGCTTTCCTGCTGTGAATCATCCATTTCCTGTGAAGCTGTTGCCAATAAAAACTGTGACTTTTGCTTGCCGGTGCTGTTCTCTGCTCTGGGGTCACCAGTCATGCTAAATACATCACCGCATGGACCATTTCAATGAGGGGTTAAATGTGCACATGTTTACCTTACTAAATATAAGTAAACGTTTTAAAATGACTAATTTTACAGTTAGCCTATTACCTTAGCCTAGCTGTCCTCCTCTGTTGCTGCTGTCCAGTGAGTGTGTGCGAGTCAACTGCCGAGAAGGGGTTGGGTCTTACAGAACAACTGAAAGTGTTGCATTTATATTTTTGTTGAGTACACAAAGAATACCAAACAGTACTGTGGGATTTAGCTCCTTAGCTTATTACTTAAAGCTTAGCTTATTCAAAGTCATATTTCCCCCAGCTACAACAATGAAGAATAATGCCTTTTTATTTTCATTCAATTTATTTATATAGTGCCAAATCACAACATAAATCGCCCCATAGCGCTTCATTGTACATTACAAGGAATGAAACTTTGGTCTCTGTATTTAACTCATGCTAATTACATCTAGACACATTCCAACCACTAGGAGTGATGGACAGCCTTTGTCCGGCACACTGTGTTGGTCAATGGCAGTCAAAGAAGCATTTTACTGTACCTAATGGATGTGCATGTTTTGATGGTGAGGGGGAAAAAAAGCAGAGAATCCACGCAGGCATGTTCTGCCTTCTCACAGCAGCCTCATGTGAACCCTCATTATATGACCATGATTAGATGAGAGAGCTGCATTTTCATCCCCATGTGAACATGTCCCTCATCACTTTGTTGAAAGAAATTCATTTTTCATAGCATATAAAAACAACTGAGTTGGAAGTGAGGACAAGGAATATGGTGAATATTTATATGCAAATCGAAGTAAAAACAACAAAGCACTTGAGTACGTCTCTACCAGCACTGAATATGTCCTTTTCACTGCCATCACACTAAAAATCTATCACTAATTGTTACACTGGACACTGACCGATATTTTTTGATAAGTGGGTGACTCTGTCACTCGTTCTCAGAGTCCCACTGGTGAGAGACTAAGAGCCGCAACACTAAACTGCTAGAAATCTAAAGTGATCAAATTTTCTGGCATTATTTACTTCAGTGCAAGACCAACTGACCAATGGAATGTTATTTTATGGTCTGAACCATCTGATGGCTTTGTACTTCTCTCTCTCTCTCTACATACATACATATATATATATATATATATATATATATATGGCAACGGCTCTTGTCTTGACTTGTTCCATATCTTCTCCCTCAGTTTTAATAATAATAATAATTTATTGCATTTATATAGCGCGTTTCAAGGTACCCAAAGCGCTTTACAGTGAATGGGGAACCTCACTAACCACCACCGGTGTGTAGCACCCACCTGGGTGATGCATGGCAGCCAATCTGCACCAGAATGCTCACCAGACACCAGCTTGAGGTGGAGAGTGAGGGTATGAATGAATCAGCCAATTATACTGGGGGATGATTTAGGGGCCAGATAAAATGAGCCAGGTTGGACAGTTTAGCCAGGACACCGGGGAGCCCCCTACTCTTTGCGATACGTTTTACAACTACAATTGCCATTTTTTTCCATGTAGCTAGACCTGTTGAAGTACTAGGTCACTGGGACATTTTGGTGGTGCTGGAATGTGTGTGAAGGGGAATATAATGTAAATACAAATAATATAGCTCTGAAATAAGCTACCATATGGCGTAATTCTGACAGACGTTTTGTGAATAACGTGGAGTCTATTTGTGCTCGGAGCACATGAAGATAAATATCTAATTAGTCAATCCTGGCAGAAACTCAATCCACTTAGGCATGTAAACATGATCATGAGGATCAGCTGTAGTTCAAACAAAGCATTACAACGGGAAAGAAAGGTGATTTCAGTGACTTTGAATGTGGCATGGTTGTTGATGCCGGAGGGGCTGGTTTGAGTTTTCCACAAACTGTTGAACTACTGGGATGTTCACATGCAACCATCTCTAGGGTCCTTGGAGAATGGTCCGAAAAACAAGAAACATCCCATGAGCAGTGGTTCTCTTGACAAAAATGTTGTTAATGGCAGAGGTCAGAAGAATGACCAGGCTGGTTTTAGCTGGTAGAAAGGCACCAGTAACTGAAATAAGCACTCATTACAACCAAGGTAATGGAGATGAGCATCTCTGAATGCTCAACACATGGAACCTTGAAGCAGACGGGCGACAGCAGCAGAAGACCACACAGTCTTAGTGTCGGCTAAGAACTGGCACAGGTCACCAAAATTGGACAACGGAAGATTGGAAAAACATTGTGTGGTCTGATGAGTCTGAATTTCTGATGCGACAATGAGATTGTAAAACAACATATATCGGAAGGTAGGTTGGTAGGTCGGTTGGTTGGTTGGCCTGACAGCCAGTCGATACATGAGACTCACCATTCTTCACCTCTTGGTTGTCTTTTGAGCCATTGGTTGTTGTGAGCTATATGTATATGGTTGCTTAGCTGCAACATTTCTGTCTCTGCATGTTTGACGATTCTTTGATTTTGTTGTAAAGCAGATGGTCACACCACTGAGTTTGGCCTGCTTGAGGTTTCTTCCTGTAATCAAAAAATATAGAGGGATTTTTT
>OMMV01174460.1:0-12269 GCA_900302635.1 Chatrabus melanurus | reverse complement strand
TCAGCTATCAGAAGTGTATCTGTATGTGGTGAAAATGTTGAACTTGTAGAGACATTCACTTATCTTGGCAGTGACGTTCATGTCTCTGGGTCCTCGGCCTTTGAGATCAAGAGACGCCACGGAATTAGCTTATGGAGTCATGAGGTCGCTGGACAGCGGTGTTGGGTGATGTCCAATACCTTTGCAGGAGAATGAAGATCCAAGTCTTTAGGGATCTGGTGCTTCTCAGACGCAGTGACCTCAGATGACAACTGCATTTCTTTGGCACAAGGTCCCTTCAGGGGATCCTTGGTTACTGTTGGACACTAACCAGCTATACAAGGTGACGACTGGTCTTTTTGGAGGATCCTTGGGTACTGTTGGACACTAACCAGCGATATAAGGTGACGACTGGTCTTTTTGGAGGATCCTTGGGTACTGTTGGACACTAACCAGCGATATAAGGTGACGACTGGTCTTTTTGGAGGATCCTTGGGTACTGTTGGACACTAACCAGCGATAAAAGGTGGTCTTTTTGGAGTTACTTTGAGAGACGCAGATGAGGAGCATCACTTGTATTGTGAGGGAACGTCAGCTTCAACATTACGGCCACGTGATGCCTTTCTCTGGGTACGATCCAGCCCACAGATTCCTCAGTACTGAGGACCTCAGTGGCTGGAGAAGGTCAAGAGGACGCCCACCGCATGTCAGCTGGCTGTGACCGATTGATGGCTTCTTTTGGGACCAATTGACTACCTGGGTGGTTGCCAGCCGGGACCCATGGCGGTCACGTGATCCCTGACCTGAACACTTTGTCTCGTCTCGGTAATGCCGCAGAAATAAATGTGACTTCAGTAGTCGACCACAAAGGATGCGGTGGCAGAAGCTTAGGGTTCACTCGTGTTCTGCTGTAGCTCCGCCTCACAATGATCCAGTTTAATTGACTTATCCCAGCAGGTGGAGGCTGATTTTCTCTGCTGCCAGTAGACTGAGCATCACTGTTTGACTCCTGGAATCCTCAGCAGCTCCCGCAGGTAGGAAACCAGCAGATCTCATCGATTTCAACTCGCTTACCAATACGTTAAAGAAGAAAGACAATAAAATTGGGAAATGGCTGTTAGTGCTTTAAATAATTATAAATAAAACTGCAAGGCTGAATATTTGCATTTTCCTGAGATGAGAGTAAATATCTCCACCTCAATCTTTCATGCATAATTTACTGTACTTAAAAGTGTACATACTCAGATTCCGATGATTGATTGTGTATTCATTGGCATGCACACAAAAAAAATCCTCTTTTCCTGCCTCATTTCTTTTGTGCCAAACTCCAAACTGTGCAAAACTTTTAATATGACTAAGAATTACACAAAAGTCAAAACTGACTGAACTGTACTTCAGATCTTCTCGGTAGAACCCTGTCCGTCACACTTAAAGAGCTTAAAGAGCTTACCAAGTGGCTTCTGGTCTTTTCACAGCATTTGCTTTTGGGGACTGATTTGCAGGCCGGGACTAAGATCAAGAAGGATACTGCCAGCCGTGTCCACACTGTGGGGGTGACTCCCTAAGGTGAAGGTGTGTGCCCACTGCTGCAGAAGAGGTCAGCAGACACAAGATCAGATTTTGATATAGCTCTGAAACACCACCACCTCCAACGTCGCCAACAATGGGTAACTCGAAGAGTGGTGCCGTGTCCAAGGAGATCCTGGAGGAACTGAAGCTCAACACCAAGTTCACAGAGACTGAGATTGTACAGTGGTACGAAAACTTCAAGAGGCAGTGTCCAACGGGCCGCATCAGTAAACAGGAATTCCAGACCATCTACAATAAGTTCTTCCCAGACAGTGACGCCAATACATACGCCGAACACGTCTTCCGTTCCTTTGACACAAACGATGACGGCACTCTGGACTTCAAAGAGTACATCATCGCTCTCCACATGACCTCAACAGGTAAAACCACCAGGAAACTCGAGTGGGCCTTCTCGCTCTTTGACGTGGACAAGAACGGATACATCACCAAGTCGGAAGTCAAAGAAATTTGTACGGTGAGTCCACATTTATTTGGCAGCGCATGAAACTGAGATGTTAAATAGCGACAGGCAAGGACAGACCTGCGGCAAAGATCTCCCGGCTTTGGGAATCAAACCAGAGCATGTGGTTAGTGCGAACAATCCGTTCTGGAGCAATGGTCATGACATGGTGGCCTTTCAAATTTTGTCACAATTTCACTTGAAAGGTGTCGTTTGTAGCTTAAAAGAATCACCAGTACTCGCAGAACCAAATTCCTTTGAAGGTAAGTGGATATCATGTCAGTCGGAGTCACAAATCAAGCTATTGTTTCCAAAATACTGTCTTGTTTATTGTAATTTAAACCCCTCCCAGTTGGCTGAGGGTTCTTGCTCCCAGCAGGGCATTGTCTGTTGGAACAGTTTTGAGTCGTTATATTATGGCAACAACTTCCACCTGCAAGAGCAATATGACGTGCAGACAGTCACATCGTCTGCATACAGAGTGATAGTAGACTATTCTGTACCGTATTAGTGATCTAAGGTCAGATACGCCACATTATTTTTTTTAATTGATCTTTTCTATACTCTTTCAAATTTGCACATATGAAAACCCCGACAGATTTAGGTGAGCAGATTCCAATATGGATGATTATTGACAAAAACGAGTAAAAGGAATGGATGGACCCGCTATAGAGGTTACTGTAGATGGAAAAGTGAATGATCCGTTAATAGTAAACAGATCAATTCTCTCCGATTCCACAGTCACCCAGTAGTACTAGGAATTCCTGTCACCAAAATTAACTGCAGCTTTCTGACTTGTGGTGGAATTACCCTTGTGAGGAAACATTTTTAAACACAGGATTAGACTATAATTGTTGCTCTTAAACCGATTAAGAAATTAAGGTCTAAGCCAGCGCAGAGCTTTGGAGTGCAGCTTGAATAGTAAAGTGTTAAGAAACGAAGGTTTGGCTTTCTGGTTTTATACTGAAAAATGAGCCTGAATATCTTCTACCAACACTAAAAAAAAAACCCCAAATAAAATGCTACATTTACTTCATCTAGTTTTATCAAACTGTCACACAAATCTTGGCTGTTTAAATGGGACACACATTATAAAATTAATTGTAAGAATTTGCTTTTCCCATTTTAAAACAACCACGTTTTGTACATCCGGTTGACGTAACTAGATTAAGTAAATATAACATTTCTTTATTTTTTTTATTTTTTAGAGTGAACATGTTGCAGTATATCAGAAATAAAAATGACAATCAAGTTTTTCTTGAAGTTAATATTTGATCTGTTTTTATAAGAGGTTGTATAAAATATTAATGCGCAAATGATATTTGAAAAATTATGGATGAAGTCTTGTGTGATGATGCAGCGTAACCCACTTACTGGACTAAGAGGTGACGGTCAGTCATTAACAAAGAGGTATTCCTGGTATTATTTTGATCCCCAAATGTATTCAGGTTAACAGCTCATGCTCTAAATGATAAATGGACTGCATTTTTCTAGTGATATTCCATCAAATCACTTAATAATTATACTTCACATTAATCAATTCACACACACTCACAAAATCCCAAACTGGGAGCAATTAGGGAAATAAAGGCCGTGCTCATAGTGAATTCCATGAAGCATAATTTGTGGGACAACAGAATAAAATGACAAACCAGTAAATCAGAAAACAATGATCTATCTTTACCTGAACAGTTTTTAGTAGTTACAGTATGACTATTAGTTTTTCTGCTTTATTGCATTAGCAGGTGCACATTAAATGAAAAACAAAGTATCATCTGCATACAAACTGATTTCTTTAATTTTTATTTTTACAACTGTTCTGTACTTGGCCGTTTTCTCAGAGTTAAAATGTTTTGATGATTGAATCAATCTGTTATTATTTCAGGCTATAACGTGAAAAATTGTTTATTTTTTGTGGTGAAGTTAAAAAAAAATTGATGAACCCAGTGATGTAAAGATGATCACAACCAACACGATACGTTATATTGGACTCAAAACCAACAGTTGGAATTTGAACTGAATTTTAAAGACCTTTAAGAATAAGTGCTTTGAAAATCCAGGTCAGTTTGTAGCAACTCCATTTTAATTTAGAAGATTAGCGTCCACATAAAGCCGTTTTACTTCGCCTCTGGAGTTGTTCGGTTAATCTGTGCCATCGCTTTCATTTTGTTAATAGATATGAAGGTCAATTAAAGTTAATTAAGTTCAGTTCATAGATGTAAAAAAAACATGCTGGAGATTAAAATAGGTTTTGAAATGCAGCCACCGTGCCGTGGATAAGTGATGGAAAATACACAGATGGATGGATAGTGAATTAATTGTAGCATAATTCATTTTAATTTAGCATGAATTAGGACAGAATTAATGATTTACCGGGCCCGCTCCAAAACATATCTTCACACCTGCTATTCTAATGCATTTCTAATAATGATTTTATAACAATCCGATCTATATGGTATATGCATTTTCTCTTTTATTAGAAGACCGTCTGCAGTGTTGTCCAGGTCTAGAAAAGAAATACACATTTTATAGTTGGTTTTGTTGACTGGAATCTGTATTATATGGCAACATATTTAATTCAATGTATTTATACAGCACCAAATCACAACATAAGTCACCGCAAGGTGCTACACACGAGTAAGGTTTAAACCCTTCCCATGAGCAAGAACATTGGTAACAGTGATGAGGAAAAAAAATTCCCTCAGTTTTTGTTTTTTTTGATAATAGGAAGAAACCTCCAGCAGACCAGACTCGGTGGGGTGACCATCTGCTTTGGCCATACTATCAATAAAACACAAAACCACATTGTCAGAACATGCATTTTATAATATTATGGCTTCTCAATATGCAAACAAAGTGGACCAAGTATCATAAACACCTTTAAATATAATGAAGTGTTGTACAACCCAAATCAGAAAAAGGTGGGACGATATGGAAAATGCACAAAACAAAAATAAAATGCAGTGATCCTCACAATTACTTCGACTTCTATTTCATTACAGACAGTATGAACACAAGATATGTCATGTTTTGTGTGGTCAACTTCATTTCATTTGTTACTAACCCTAACCCTTACTGTACATCCATTCCTGCATTTAAGGCCTACAACACATTAAAAAAAAAAAACTTGGGACGGGGGCAATTTTGGGCTAGTAATGAGGTATTAAATAAATAAATAATGAATCCAACAGGTGACTGTAATCATGATTTGGTACAAATCAGTATCCATGAAAGGCTGAGTCTTTGAGGAGCAAAGATGGGCCGAGGATCTCCAGTTTGTCAAAAAATGCATGAGAAAATTATTGAAATATTTAAAAACAATGTCCCTCAAAGACAGATTGGAAGGGATTTGCATATTTATCCCTCTACAGTGCATAACATCATTAAACAATTCAAGGAATCTGCAGAAATTTCAGTGCGTAAAGGGCAAGAGTGCAACCCTAAGCTGAACACCCGACCCCTCAGACGGCACTGCATCAAGAACTGTCATTCATCAATAGCTGATATAACCACATGGGCACTTTGGGAATCCTTTGTCAAGCACTACAAAACAGAGTTACGTTCACAAATGCTACTTAAAACTTTACTGTGCAAAAAAGAAGCCTTATGATAAACTTGTCCAGGAGCAGTGTTCTCTGGGCTCAGAGGCATCTGGGTTGGACCATCACACAGTGGAAACCTGTATTGTGATCAGATGAATCAGTATTCCAGATCTTTTTTTGTAAGAAATGGACACCGTGTGCTCCGGACCAAAGATGAAAAGGACCATCCAGACTGTTATCAGCAACAAGTCCAAAAGCCAGGGTCTGTCATCGTATGATGTTGTTGCCCTTGGCAAAGGTAATTTACACATCTGTGATGGCAGCATTAATGCAGAAAATTACACTGAAATTTTAGAACATTTTCTGCCTTCAAGATGACATCTTTTCCAGGGACTTCCATGCATTTTTCAACAAGACAATGCAAAACCACATTCTGCACACATTACAAAGGCATGGCTGCGGAAGAAGGGGGTATGGATACTGGACTGGCCTGCAGTCCTGACATGTCCCCAATAGAGAATGTGTGGAGAATTTTTAAATGAAAAATGCAATGACGATGACCCCGTACTGTTGAACACCTTAAGACGTGTTTGCAGGAAGAATGTGACAAAATAACACCCGAGTCGCTTCATCGCTTGGTGTCCTCAATGCCAAAACATGTTTTAAGAGTTGTGAGAAGGAATGGCAACATTACAAAGTGGTAAATACTTTAGCGTGCCAACTTTTTTGGAATGTGTTGCAGGCCTGAAATGCAGGAATCGATGAATATTAAGAAATGAAATGAAGTGGACCTGAAAAAAAACATGAAATATTTTGGGTTCATTCTGGCTACAATAAAATAGAAGTCAAAGTAAATGTGAGGGTCACTGCATTTTTTGCATTTTCCATACCGTCCCAACTTTTTCTGATTTGGGCTCGTACAACATCTTCACAAACTACAGCTTAAAACCGTCTCATAAAGCACAAGTCGACACAACTAACCAGAACTCATTGCTCTTCAAAAAAAAAAAAAAATTCACATTCTTTGTTTTCCCCAACAGGCCATTTTCAAGTTGATCCCTAAAGATGAACAGAGCACACTGCCTGAAGATGAAAACACGGCTGAGAAGAGGGCAGATAAACTCTGGATGTTATTTGACAAAAAAGAAAATGGTAAGAAGACGGAGAGAAGAACGGTTGGACTTGTTCTTCTAACTGCTCCGGCTCTGCCTGTTGAACAACTCCAACTATGCAACCAAACTTATACATAAATTTGAATTTTTCCTGCAATGATCTCGACGTTTTCTCCACAAGTGTGGAGTTAATTATGATGCTCGTCAGTGAAGATGCCAACCAGGAACGATTCTGTCCCGATTTGTCAGTTTGTGTGTACATTTTAATCTGCAAGTAACCAATCCTGTTCGAACTTTTTGAAAATATTTTCAATAAGTATTCTTAAAGTTTTCTTGTTTGTTTTTTTTTCTTTCCCCTCCTACCAGAACGAGTGGCGGAAGGCGAGTTCATCCAGGGCGTGTTGGAGAATGACGACGCCCTTCGTTTGATTCAGTATGAGCCTACAAAGTAACAGTTCTTCCACATGGGCTTATTAAATCCCCCTTCAGTCCTGTTTTTATTCCCACTCAGTCCTTCACTCTGGTAATCCAAAGTCACCTGATCACACGGTCCCAAAATGTGTTCAGTAAATGCAACAAGAGTCAACTTCACTCAAATTAAATTACAATTAAAATATTCTCTGAGGTTTTATCATTTATATTACAGGTGAACAAAGTAGATTTCTTTATTAACGAGATTTAAAATATCATTTGCAAGTGAGACCCGGCCAGGACTGCAGCAAAACAGACAACAATAGTCACATAAAACCAATTAAGAACAATAAAAGATAAAAGAATAAAAATAGGCAAATAAAAGCCAGAAATACTAATTAAAACATTCACACAGTACAAAACTTGAGTGTCTGACGAAGCGCTTTTAAATTCTTCCAGAGTTAATTTCTTAAAATATTCTTGAGTTTAGTGTTATTTAACGCAGTATTCACACTTTACATAAATTAAATGGTGAATTTACAACAGGATCTGAAGAGAGACGTTTTAAATTTACAGCAGCTCCTGTTTAATCCCACATGTGACAAAGATGCACATGATCTAAAAGTGAGGTTCTAACCCCGTGTGGACCACATTTTATACCAGAAACAAGAACTGCATGGTAAAAATGATACATTATTTAATATACATTATTTTATCAATTCATTTGACTTTTTTTGTGCAGTGTTTGATCACACAGGCGACAGAATTAACATCTGCTTGCAAATAATTAAAATGTGCACGTGTGTATTTTCTTGCTCCATTTAGACGCTTTAAGTTGTAGCAGTCAGTAAAAAGTACATCAAGAAGTTTCCACATATTTGGCAGATAACTCTGGTGTCTGTACTTTTTTTTTTTTTTTTTTTTAATTTTAAGTTGGTTTTGTTTTTGTGTGAGCATGTTTTTCAACCCCGTCCAAGACGTAGTTTGTGGGATTGTAACTGTATCTGCACCATTTTTAATGTCTCATTTTATGCATTTTAAAACTTGTGTTCATTAAATCCGTCCACGCGGTAAAATCCTACATGCATGATGTTCTAGTTAAGTTCTACGTGTTGCAGAATAGTTTTTATCAATAAGTGTTGGTCTTGGGTTTCAATAAAAATGACAAACAAAAACCATGAGGTTGTAATAAACGTTACTCCATCAGAAGTCCGGCTCATTGATTAAGTTTGTTATTGTGTGATAGTGGAGTTTTTTTTTTTGTAAAATAAAAACAGCATGAAGCTGCATTTTGTCGTGATGACGACGGGAAAACAGGATATTGAGACTCAAACGCACAACAGGGCTTGTTTAAAAAAAAAAAAAAAAGATTCAATCAAGGCACGAGAAAAACCCAATAAACAAAAAGAACAAACTCTTAGTTGTTTAGAATCCAACAAAATGCAAAAAACAACAAAAAGAGAATTAAACAAAAGCAACTTAATGTAACCAGAAATCAAAACCAAAAAAGGCAAAAAAAAATTACAAACCACACACACAGAGTCGGGGGGGCAGCAACATTCCAGCAAGAAGCAAGAGGTGTGGAGAATATTTAGGCAGCAGGTGTGAGTGGTTGAGTAACTGCGATGCGTTCCAGGTAGCTGGGAGAGATGAATACTGGAACTCAAACCGGCTACATCTGATTTTGAACTGCAGCACTTTCGCACAGGATTTCCTGAATGTGCACACAGTTTTCACCTCTGCATCAACTGCTGTCACACATTTATATCTAGTGGAAAACTGCAGATCTGCACCATTTTCTACAATCCTAAAAGTTTCCACTTTCCACAGAGACCCATAAAGGCCATGACCGAAGTTCGGAAGTAACGGTTTTACTCACATCTGCTTGTTAGTGTGTCGGTTTGTAGAAAAATTACTGGGAAAAAAAATTGAGAAAACTCAAGCTTAACAACTACGATTTGTTCTTTTTTTTGATTGGTTATCCTGTTTATTTGCTACCTAGATTAGCCTCAGGGGCTAGTTAATGTATCTTTGGGTAGTAGGTGGTATGGAGGTACGGTTAAAGGCTGGTTGATGATCCAGTGTTGGGTTGTCTGATGTTCAACCAGATTAGCTTTAGGGAAACGGTAATTAGCATAGGTAGCAAGCTGATTACAGTAAAATTGGGCAAGTGTCAGTAGAAAAAGAGGAGGCTGGTTCTGAGACACGTCGACATACTTTTGAGCTTTGAAGCTTTGGTTGTTCATCCAAACATCAGGTATTGACCATCTGACGGCCCCAATACTTGCCTGTAATCACATATTTAACTTAATGCGTTACACCAAGTGCAAACTTTATAACCTGAAGTTACTAATGCGGTTTCTAACCACTACTGGGTAGATAGCTGAGCGGGAAAATGGCATGGACTTGTCCAATAACCCAGTGGGATCAGCTGCACTGAGCCCAAGTAGACCATCAAGCTCATTAATAGCTGCTCTGTATTTGATATCGGCAGGATGTTGAAAATAGATCATTAACTGTAGGTTAGGAAAAGGAAATGGTATCATCTATAACCCAGTTGAATATTTTCACGACACCACAACCTGATATCCACTGCTGGACCTGGTAGAAGGTGAAGACTTCGGTGATCTTTAACCATTTCCTTCCAAAGCAATGCTCAACCAGCCGTTACCACCTGGGTCCGATAAAGTCTGGGATCATGAGACACTCCTAAATGGCAGATGGGCTGCATTTATAGAGCACTTTTCCCATCTAAGGGAGACACTCGGAGCAGTTTGCAATGATGCCGCGTATTCACACACCAATGCCAGGGTGCTGCCACGCAAGTCTCCCAACTGCACATCAACCTGGGGTTTTAAGGACTTTACTTAAGAGTGACAGGTGCTTTTCTTTCGCCTTCCCCACTGGCATTTTAATGTCCGGTCAGGGGATTGAACCTATGACCCTCTTGTTACAAACTCACCTTTAAGCTACCACTTCCCCAAAGTAGTTCCCCAGTGCTTTACATCGTCCACTTTATAGAGTTATTCTGGGTCCTGACTGGTAACCACCCAGGCAGATCCTTGATCCATCCTCATCTCCTGAAAGTTACCGTCTATCTGCCACAACCAGGCAATATGCGGGCGTCCCCTTGGCCTTTTCTCTGGGGTTCTCAGCATTGAGGCACATGTGTTTCGGATCATCCTTGGGAAAACATGCTACACGGCTGTAATGTTCCTCAATGCATGTCATGGTCTTCATCCTGGTCTCCTTTAGAAGCCTCTCTTTTCAAACAAAGCCATTGCTTTGTACACATCCTGGGCATGAGGTTAATCCTGCACCCGACACTCCTGATGGTTCTCGAGCCTCGTCGGTGGAATTAGTCCTTCAACCATCACAAAAACATTCACAGAGGCTGAAACACAAAGAGAACATGCATTTCTGCTCTCCATGGGAGTAACTCTGCTGCTGCCTTGGACTGGAAGAAAGAGTTGCGCTGTGAAGATGGTGGGGGAAACCAATCCAGAGCCCCACCCTTTGGAATAGACAGTCCCTTCAGAGAGAACCAATGCTCATCATGTCACTTGTTGTGCTGAGCTCCTATCTTCTGTGGTGATATTGAAGTTCCAGCCCGAGGCGGCTCATGGAATGTCGTGTCAGTATCACTTTGATATTTCTTAGATGGTTTTTTTCCCCCACAACAGTTCAAACAACAGCTCTTTTTTTTTTAATGAAAGAAAAGCCACCAGAGAAACCTCTTCGGCGCTCTGCCTTCTCTGCCTCAGCAGAGCGAGTCCTCTCTCTCTTCCTGCAGACTGTAATCTATCTCGTCCATTTCTCGTTCGCATTCTTCACATCCCTCGGTGCCACATCCCTCCACAATCACCACGCCATGAGGGTCCACCAATCTTCCCCCTCCAACGCCAACTCCTCCCACTGCTCCCATTTTTTCCACTTCCATACCTTCAACTCCTCCTACTCCTCCCACCCCCATGCCTCCCACTTCAGCTCCTCCCATCCCGCCAACTCGTCCACCAACAACTATTGTCCCCCCACTGCCGCAAGGCAGCGGTGCAACAGCGGGGCCCACTCCTCTGGGCCACAGGGGGTTCACGAGCACCCCCTGCTGGCCCAGCTGAATCAACTGGCTGACAGAGTAAACTCCAGAACCAATGCCACTCCGAACGACCTCCTCGTAGGAGGGGGCGCAGACAGCCGCACGGGCCTCATCCAGCCTTACACGAGCGCGATGCTTCATCTCAATGATGGTCTTGGTGTAGGAATTGAGCGTAGCCACGGCAGCCGCCATGCAGCAGCTAAAGGAGAGCCACGCCAACCTGAGGAGTGAAGGGAGGAAACACGCTTCTCAGCCACAAGTATATCATTTAATTTTCATGTTTGTGCAGTACAAATACTTTAGGTTGACACAAACGTACGCGAAGGACCAGCCATAGTCCCAGGTTTGTGGTCTCCAATCTTTCGGCCCGATGCTGACAGTCATCTGAAACACTGTGGAGTACATCATGTGTGCCACCATTCCCATCAATCCTGATTTAAAAAAAAGAGGCCAAAATACTGAGTTAAAACAGAAAACAGTAGCTGAGTCTACACGTTTTAACAAACCAATGATCGTTACTATACAAGCAGGTTAAAACAAGTAAAATATTTCATAAAACTGTGCTTTAAACGACAACCCCAAATCAGAAAAAGTTGGGACGATGTGGAAAATGCAAATAAAAATAAAACAGTGATTCTTACGTTTACTTTGACTTCTATTTCATTGCAGACAGTATGAACCCAAAGATATTTCATGTTTTTTTCTGGTCAACTTCATTTCATTTGTTAATATTCATCCATTTCAGGCCTGAAACACATTCCCAAAAAGTTGGGGCGGGGTAATTTCGGGCTAGTAATGAGGTTAAAAAAATACTGATGTTATTTCAAACAGGTGATTATAATCATGATTTGGTACAATTCAATTCAATTCACTTTATTTATATAGCGCCAAATCACAACATAGTCGCCCCAAGGCGCTTCACAAGGGTAAGGTCTAACCTTACCCACCCCCTGAGCAAGCACAATAGCAACAGTGGTAAGGAAAAACTCCCTAATGTTTTAAGTATAGGAAGAAACCTCAAGCAGACCAGTCTCAGAGGGGGGACCATCTGCTATGGCCAAACTATCAATGAAACAGAAATTCAAAATTACAAGCACAAA
>OMMV01174456.1:0-11119 GCA_900302635.1 Chatrabus melanurus | reverse complement strand
CAAACCGGCATGTGAAATTGTGGTTGTCCATGGAAGTGATCTAACGTGCGATTTCGTGATGAAATGCGACCGACTTGTACCATGTGACGTGTGCAAAAACAAAAATCAAGAGCGTGCAAAAACAACAACAAAGAGCGTGCAAAAACAACAACGAAGGCCATGCAAAAACAACAACGAAGGGCGTGCAAAAACAACAACGAAGGCCATGCAAAAACAACAACGAAGAGTGTGCAAAAACAAGGAAAAGCGTGCAAAAACAACAACGAAGGCCATGCAAAAACAACAACGAAGAGTGTGCAAAAACAAGGAAAAGCGTGCAAAAACAACAACGAAGGGCGTGCAAAAACAACAACGAAGAGCGTGCAAAAACAACAACAAAGGGCGTGCAAAAACAACCGTAGCCCCACTGTAGCATGCCTGTAGTATAGCTTTAGCACAACCTTGGCACTTCCGGAACTCTTCCCAGTGATGTCACGGCATGTGTGATGACGCAACAGGCTCCACAGAAATGTGAGGGAATACCAAAGTATGTCAAAGCTCGCAACGGAAAAAAGGAAATTTCCAACATCTTGAAAATCCTGCCAAAAATTCCTGACAGAATATCTCGCTTCAACACGGACACCCTCCTGGACCCTCTAAGGTTTTCCAAGGTATGGGCAAGGATTTAAACGCTGACTTTCCGAGATACATATCTGTGAAAGAGAGCGTGGCGCTTTAGGCTCTACCACTCAGACATTATAACAGCCGTCCCCAGGAGCTGCGCCCCCTGTGGTAAAACCCCCAAACGTTCTATTTACAGGGCTGTAATATATATATATATATATTTATCCAATCATCCTGCTGCAGCGTTGGGTGCTTACATCATCATCCTTGATCCTCATCAGCTGTCACCCGCTGCCTCCCCCTCCTCCCTTATTCCATCATCTTTTCCTCCCTTATTATTCCTGACACTCCTTTGCGCTCTCTGCATCCGTCTCTGTTTTATCTTCTCCCTCTTATTAATCCACTCTTACTCCTTATCGCTCTGATCCAACTTAACCCCACCTATCCTCCCTCCTTTCCCCTCATCTGTTTCCTTCTTCCTTGGATCTTTTCCTTCCTCACTTTTTCTTATCCTCTCTTCACTAAATTTTCCCTCCGCAGACAGACCAACCCTCCCACACAACCTCGTTAAAGTTCATTCTTTTCTTTGCCATGTCTCTCTTTCTCTGTCCTTTCACCTGAGTCCTGCAGTTCTCTGTTCACCACAAACACGTCAAATTTCCACACACACATTGCTTATTACATAGTAATAACTATTTATTTGCACTTTCAAGATAAATACATTTCAAAGTGCTTTACAATACTAAATTTACATTAAAACACCGCAGGTTAAAAAAAATTTAAATAATACAAATTAATATAAAACAAACACTGGAACCCAAGTTCAATTAGTTATAATGTGCGTATGCACTAAATAAACTAAATAAATGTGGGTGCACGTACATGCACAATATATCACGTCAATCATTTAATGCAGAACACTTTTTTTTTTTTTTAAGAATTTTATACATTATTCAACATACAAGTGAAAAAAAATTCTATAGTTATGAAAAAAAGTTACAACTTCTCAACTACTTTCTGGTTTTAAGTCCAAACGGTTCTTACAGCATCGCCAAACAATCACTCATTCCAGTCCAACTTATTGCATATCAATCTTCTATTCTTTGTCTGGACAGGGTCAAGAGGTCACCCCGCTAAAATGAAGATAAACGACACGCGTTCGGGAGAAATCGTTGCCGTTCTGTTCGCAGGTGTCCTGCTTTCTTTTCTTGTTTTGATTTTGTTGTCAGTCGTTTCATTTCCTGTCCTGCTCCTCGTCATTCTCACCCACTTTTCTCCGCCGTTCCCCCAGCAGTTCCCTGCAAACTAACCGTGCACACCTGCCATTCATCCAGCCATCATTTCCCATGATTCACTTGCTTCGCTCATTCACAGTTAGCATGCGTTTGCACAACTCATTTGCTGCGATTGCTCTTCTTCCTGCCTCGCGTCAACATCGTTCGTCTTTCTGTCAGAAACCTTGGTTTTGTTTTTTGTTTTTTGGGCCTCATGAAGAGTTGCGCGGGACGTTCGGTTGATTATTTCCTGTGGGTTCTGCAGCAGCTTTTGTGTTGTCAGTTTGGTGCTAATCATCAAAAAAACAGCTGCAAGATGAATTATTTTGCACAGTTAATAACTGGATGCAGCAGCATAACGTTACCTGATCAACATGCATTCCAAGAATGTATTATTGACTCAGAAACATGCTCAATAAGCTTTTTTAATCAACTAGCTATATGCTGTCTAACCTCGCTAGCTAGGGTGATTCTGGAGGCCCATTGGTCCGAAAATTATATGCAGTTCAAACTTAGTAAAATGGAGCAAAATAGAGTTACTTTTAAGGGACCTGTCCTATAGGTAGAAATATGCATTATATTTATAAAATACCCAACAAGTAAAGATTTTATGTGTAAAATTGGGGGGAAAACCCCAAAAAGTTATAATTATTAACCCTAACCCTTAAAAGTACCTAACTAACCCTAACCCTAATTTTTGGACCAATGGACCTTCGGAATAATGACCCGTCCCCGCTAGCTAGTTTGAGGAGGAATTGTTGCTATCTAGTTTAGCTCAGTCGCTACCTGGATAAGAAACAAACGCTTACTTTAAGAAATGCATTTAAACTGCATTGATTTGTTTATGGGGCGTTTTACAGAATCTTATCAGATTTAATCATGTGATACAGCTCGCTGATGGACACTTTTTGAACTTTTCTCCTTTGCTAGGACAGTCGTATCCGTTCGGTCTTTCAGGGTCCCGACATACAATACGCGTTTTGTTGTGGTTCCAGCCTCAGTGGCGGCTGTGTTAACATTAACATTGTTTTAACATCAAATTTAAGTGTCCAAAGACCACTTAATATATATATATATATATATATATATATATATTCTATTATACTTCATTTAATTTCTCTTTTCTGCTCTGATTACTGCACACAGCAAACATTCCCAAAGCTTCAGAAAGTTTTAGGAGACCGATTCTCAGGCATCTGCTCACAGCTAAGTGAATGCAGGACGAAACCGGAGCTATGCCACACGGGCATGGACTTATGGGTCCCGGAAATCAGGAATACAGCTTGTGATTGGACGTAAATGTGCAAAGTGGACCTCTCAGTGAAATAAGGTTTTGAGCTTGTGCACATTTATTTTTGTACTTGTTGGACTGAAGTGATTCTGATATGAAATTGCTTGTGCCAAATCAACATGCGGATCCATATCGGATCCACTGTAGCGACCCCAAGCAAAAAGGGAGAAGCAAAAATTAATTACTATTGATAACTATGCTGTAATGGGGACTTGACTTGGACTCTTCTTTAGTGACTTGGACTAGGACTCAGAATGAAATACTAAGGACTTGAGATCCCCAACTCTGACTGAAGGTTTAATGATTCGAGTACAACAACAGAGCCACACACGCTCCTGATGAAAAAAATGTAACGGATTCCTCGGTGTTAAACTCACTGAGTAGATCTTTGTCTGCAGTCAAGAAGCTGATGTGTGGATTTCGGGTGTGTCAGCTGGTCTGCAATAAAAACGTCAGTCCACGGTGTTTCCAGTTGTGCTCAGCGCTTCTCCTCAGCGGTTCACGTGGAAGTAATTGGTTGTTGCGATGGTGAAGGGTGTGTGACACATAACGTGTCCTATCCTGCTTAAAACACGAGCTTCCAGCAAAACCTCTGCAGCAACGTCTCACTGCTTCTGAACCGAAGTGCCAAAAAGTGTCCCTGCAGCATGTCAGAGAGGCTTATTGTGATTCCTGGGGGGGGAAAAATGACTTCATTCTCTGTGCAAAAAGTGTTCTTAAAGTATTAAAACATGCAAAAAATAAATAAATAAATAAATAAAGTGGTTGTTTGGAATCATTTAAGAAGAATAAAGATGAAACTTTTCCAGTTTGAGCGAGAACTCTGGTCCGTGTGCAAGTTTCAGCCCAAATTACACAATCTGGCGTTTCACACTGTTTCTGACAAACATTTTCCAAAACACACATCTGGAAAGTCGCCTGTGATAGACCCGGCAGTCTGTCCAGGGTGTAGCCCGCCTCTTGCCCAATGACCACTGGGACAAGCTCCAGCCCCCCCATGACCATTAGCTGGAATATGCGGATTTCGAAAATGATGGATGGATGGATGGACAACTGGAAGAGTGAAGAAACTTTTTTTCTTTCCTTTCCAGCGTCCCATTTGGTCCGGGTTATTCTGGTGAGCTGATAAAATCAAACTGTTTATGTCTGGAGTGTTATTGGGACCGATAATCAATCATAGTGATCAAACCTGCAGATTGTAAGCACTGTGATACAGGTGGTGCATTCAGGTACCGCAGAAAAGTTCTGACAAAAGAGCTTCACTTTCAGCTCCACTGTCGTCATGACTTTAAGTCAAACACAGGAAGAAAACCAATTGTGCAGCAAATATTCAGCAAGAAAAAAAATATGATTCCATGCACATTCATGATGTATATATTTTTTTTAAATTACTGAATCTATGTTGGATATTTGTTTTGCTTTTGTATTGAAATGTTACTGGAGTATCTGCCCCAACCTTTCAAGTACCACCAAGTTAATTAAATTTTTTTGTTTAAGGGGGGGTAGGAGCACTTCCTGGACTCAAATTGAGTTTGTTTAAGGCGCTCTTTGAACAAAAATACCTTTAATACAGCATGTAAACCTTAAACAAACTGGGAAGCATTTCGGCTTCACAAGTGCGACAAAAAGCTTTTTTTATGGTGGTTTTCCACCAATAGGAACCTTCCACCTGGATTTGTGCCATATAAAGGGTGTGGTCATGGAAACACGCCAACAGATGGCGTTGTTACACCCAAAATATTGATTAAAGTTTAACTTAAAGAGCAATAAATGATGATGTCTGTTGGCTTTGGTCTGGGTCAGAGGTCAGAGTTGAAGACTTTCCCTGTCTTTTTGAGCAGTATGAACCCAAACATCAAGCTGTCTCCAGATTAAGGAGAGTATTTTTTTTTTTTAAAGATCTTTCTATCTCAAGGGACTCTGCATACATCAGGAAACAAGCACGCAGACAGAAACATCATACTTCACGCTGTCTACACGCCAGGAGCTTCAAACCCGAAACACTGAAAGAAAATGCCTCTATAAGAAAAGGCGACACACAAAAGAATCTTAACCAACTAGAAGTTTTCTGGGTTTACAAATTACAGATCAATAACAATCCAGATATGAATGAAGGTCTCAATTTTGTTGCTTTTTTCCCCCCGTAACGATTAGTCGTTTGTTGCTCTTTAATTCAAGCCCTAATTAATATTTTGAGTGTAACAACGCCATGTGTTGGACTGTTCACATGGCCACGCCCTTTCTCTGACATAACACCAGGTGGAAGATTCCTATTGGTGGAACACCACCATAAAAGGGCTTTTAGTTTTACCTGCTCTGTTTGACTTCCTGGCGCCTTGAAGTTGAAACACATCGTAGTTTGTTTTAATGTCTAACGTGCCATTAAAGGCATTTTTCAAGTTTTTTTTTAAATTTTTATTAAGTGCCTTTGAGGGGGATTTTTTTGTGATTTTTTTTTTGGTGCAAAAATTAACTTTAATATCATACCAGAATGAACTGAACACAGTGGAAGGGAAGGAAAAATATTTTTAACTTTAATATTGTCATTGGAAAAATGTTGTGAGGAATTTAACATTTGTTAATTAATTATATATATTTTGGTTAAAAAAATAAAGATGAAAATAGTTGAGTGCTTGTTTAATCCCAGCTCAAAATTAAAGAAAGGAAAAGTTTGTGGAAGTCTGTATGTTCCATTGTTTGAAGCCTATTATCTTACTTTCTTTTGGATTACTATTAATTTGTTGAACTCCAAAAATTATTTTTGTATAGTTGTTAAACTATTGAGGGATGAATTTTACGGCAAATGTGTGGAAAACAATATAAAATGTAACAATGTTATCAATGTTTCTGAAGAACTTTAATGGATTAACATTTATTTTTGTGTTAATCACAAATAATCCAGTACATTAAAGCCTTTTTTTTTTATCCAACCTTTGAAAATAAAACGGTAAAGAAAAACCTAAACGTGTTAAAATCAGCAGACGTTATGAAAGCCCGGTTTCGTTTTTGTGCGACCTTTGACCCCTGGTTTTGTTTGTTGATGTGTTTACACATGTAGCAGGACGATGTTGTGTAGCTTGTGTCAAGTCTGTTGGTTTGTGTGTCCTCTCATGTGGGGCAGCAAACAAACTCCAAAAGCTTTTAATTTTACAAATTTCCTCCAAATGTGTTAAACAGGAAATGAGCGCTGAGGGTCCTTCAGCAAACAGAGGGGAAAACAAACAAACAAAAAAAATATCAGCTCCAGACTTACAAAGAACTACTGAGGCGGAAAATCAGTTTTTAGGTTCTTGGTTTATAAAATAAGAGTTTATAGGAAAACTGAAGACATTTGAGGGGACAAGTGTGATGCTGCTTGAAGTTGTTAATTCCTACGATCACAAAAGCAGCACGCTACATTCACGCGTCTCTTTGCTGGTTTGTGTTTAAAATGATGCATTCATAAAATCTTTTTTTTTTTACTTTTGCCAGGAAGGTCCACGTGCACTACGTGCACTGTTCTGTAACGTCTGTCAATCTTTTAATGTCGCCACTGGGAGAAAAAAAAGAATTCGAGAATATCTTGGTTTAGACGTCACAGGAAGACGCCGAGTTGTGAGAAAGCTGCTCTCACACGTGGTCCAGTTTGGCGCCGAGGGTTCCCGAGCAGCGCCTCGTCGCGGCTCGCGTGTGTCCGGGTGGGTCAGGTCGACGTGCTGCTGCACAGCGCCGATCGGCACAAGTCGGGGAAAGGTGGGCTAACGTGTGCCGGTTTCAGGAGCTCAGCTGGACTTCCAGCCGTGCCGGCCGCCTTGTGCTCGGACGGGTGCCGGGATTTGTCGGACACCAGACCTCGCTGCGGACACCGGCGGTACTGTCGGCTGACCCGGCTGCACGCCGACTCCTTAACGTGGACAAAAGTGTCTCACACACATTTCTTCCTGTGTGTAAGAGGAGCACAACAATGCCCCTTTGACAGAAGGTCAAAGAAGGCATTGTTGGGACTCGAACCCTCAACTTCTCAAAGAAGCCAGTGTCTCTGAGCCTTTATCAATCTGTCATCCTTTCATTCCTCCGTCTCATCTGTCTCTGCTCCTCAACCTCCTGTCTTTATCCTTTCACTTCATCGTCTCACCCTTTTTTATCCAGTTACCTCTCGTCACCACGGTAACCTGACCCCTTTTATCTCCTCCCCCACTATTTCCAACCCCTCTGCTTTTTTTTCCCTTCACTGTCATTCATTCATAAACTCCCTCATTGTTTTAGATTTTTTTTCCCTCTTCCGTCCGTCTCCACGCCATCATTAATGAGACTTTTAATTAACAGGACCTCCTGCTTTATTAAGCTGAGCTTTGTTAAACCCTCTCACAGTGTCCTAAAGGTTCAGCGCTCCTTAACGGAAAACCAGTCGGCCCGCTAACCACAGGGATTTGATTTTTTTTTTTTTCCCCACATGAGTTTTCATCACGTCGGTTTTCTGTGTTAGTCTGTTCCCACGTTTCCTCATACAGTCTGTGACATCAGAAAAGATATCAAACACATGACGCCTTCTGAGCAGACGCTCTGCCAGACGAGTCTGAAAGAAAGCTGATGGTATTCACAGCTGTGGGCATAAGTTTACATCCACCCTGTGTAAAAAATAAAAAATTCTAATTTAATTTTCTCCTGCGGTACAAATTCCGTTTTTAGGGCAGCGCTTTGGCCACGTGGTCAGTGCACATGCTTCCAAAACAGAAGGTTCCCGGTTCAAGTCCACCTGTGCCCGATCTCTATGTAATGTGGAGGCTTGTGCCAAATCAGCATGCAGATCCGAATCGGATCTGCTGTGGCGACCCCGAGCAAAAAGGGAGAAGCCGAAAGAATTTACTTTGTTCATGTTCTATTTTATTAAACAATATATGCAAGTTGTTATTTCCATATAAAGTCATTTAAAAATAATCGTTACAAGATAGATTTTTTTCAGTTTTTATGTAAAGTTATATTGATGATAGAGGGCTGACGCAGACGCGAGTCCTGTAGGTATAATTTAGTTAAACCTCTCTGTCCTGTTCTTAACGATCACTTAATTTTTTCTCAATAGAGAGAGGATCCATTCGTGTAAGTGTGATTTTTAGCAAAGATATCTTCAGAACGCCTTATCCATTTTTGCTGAAATTTGGCAGATACACTGAGTATATTGATCAGAAGAAGTGCTTTGATTTTAGTTAGGATTGATCAATGATCAAGGTTAGAGGTCAAGTTTCCAGCTCCATGCTAATATATCGGTTCAGATATTTTATTGTTGGTGAACTTGGTCGCTGGACAGAGGTGTTTGATGTCGATATCTTTGCAGGAGAATGAAGGTCCAAGTCTTTAGGGTCCTGGTGCTGCCTGTCTTACTGTATGGTTGTGAGACTTGGACACTAACCAGTGACCTAAGGTGACGACTGGATGTCTTTGGTACCAGGTCTCTTCAGAGGATCGTTGGGTACTGCTGGAATGACTTTGTGTCAAACGAGCGGATACTTAGGGAGACTAAGTTGAGGAGAATCACTTGCATTGTGAGGGAGGGTCAGCTGTGATATTTTGGCCATGCGGCACATTTCTCTGTGCACGATCCAGGACGTAGGTGCCTGAGTGTTGAGGACCCCAGTGACTGGAGAAGGTCAAGGCCACGCCCACGCTTCACCTGGCTGCAGCAGATGGATGGTTATTTTAGAGATGTGCGGCTGGACCGGTTGTCTGCCTGGGTGGTTGCCATCCAGGACCCAGGGCGGTTCCGTGGTGTTGTGGATGCGGCGAAGCTCCCAGACTTGACTGTTTAAAGGATCATGTGTCCTTTTGTTTCTACATGCCTGATACTTTGAAATGTGGGTGTGGCATCACTGTGCTCGCTGAGCGTTTTTCATCCGGCTTTTATATTTTTCTCTTTCTGTTATTGTAACCCTGCCGAGAACCGCCGCTGGTGACTCGGTGAACAATGGTCCCACAGAGTCACAGTCCGGTGCTACATCACAGCTTTTGATGTGGGAATAAAGTTCTGTACTTGACTCCAGAACTCAGGGTGGGACTGTCCCCTGTTGACGGCTCCACTGGCCCAAAGACGTCTCGCTCACATCCAGAATGTGCAGATATTCTTTATTACGGATCATAAACTCCTACATGCTAACGCCTCAGCATTCTCTCAATTTTCACACCTGTGGCATCAGTAACACGTATCCTCTGTCTCCCACGTTTCACCGTGTCTGAGCGTCCAAACCAAACACAGATCACTTTCACAGACGAGACAAACTACCTTTAGGCTGCACAACGGACGCTAAAAGGGGAAGAACATATTTGGGCTGAAACTATGACTGCGATTAACTGTTTAAAACGACACAAAATGGTTAAAAATACTCATCAAATGTGACTTTTGTCTGCAAAAACCTGCAAAAGATTCAGTTTCTGTCACGCAAAAGAGAAACGCAACAAATGCTCTTTAAAAAAAAAAATCCACTTTAGCCTTTTTCTTAGAAAAACAGCTTAAAGATCAGTTGATTATCCGAATAGTTGATTTATTTTTGCTCTGTCGTCTGTGTATGTTGCTCTAATATGAGCCACAGTTGCGTTGGCTCGTACCACTAAGAACATATAAAATGATTTATGTTGCATCAGATTGTTGCTGCTTTTCTTTTTCTTCTCATTTTATTTGGCCACAATGAAAACAGCAAACTGTGACTATAACGATGACAAACAAGGACAACAAAAAGTGTCTGTGACAGAAACGGCCGTAAACGCGTCAGGCAGCGCTCACTACGTGCACGGCTTTTTACGAGCTGAAAAGACCACAGAGTAAAAATGTGAGTTCCACGAATACTATATGTGTCCATGTGAGCTATAAATCTATGGAAGTATTTCCTCACAGCAAGAAGGTCTGGGGTTTGAATCCACCTCATGCACAGGTCCTTTCTGTGTTGAGGTTGCAGGTTGTCTCCGTGTTTGCATGAGTTTCCTCCTGCCATTATAAAAAACAAACCATGCTTATTAGGTTTGTGCTCCTTACACAGCCAGTGACCGAGGCAGTGTGTGTGTGTGTGTGTGTGTGTGTGTGTGTGCATGTGAAGATCTGGAGTTGGTCCCCGGGCGCTGCTCAGTGGCTGCCCACTGCTCCGAGTGTGATCGGACTGTTTCTAAAAATGTCTGCGATTGGGATGAATGCAGAGACACGATTTCGCTCAGGGAATTAATAAAGTATGAATTATTCTTATTGTAATGAGATGTGAGTAGATATGAGGAGTTGCCTCAGTGCCACATTGCTCCCACACCGCAGGCGGGTCCCTCATCCATAAACAGAGAACATAACCACAGCAGGCACCCCGCACTCGGTACCCTAGCTGCTGTGGGACAGGACACAAGCGGCGGCCTGAGGCTCAGCTCTCCTCACTGCCAGGAGGCCAGGAGTACCCTCAGGGGAATCGAGACCAGCTGCACCATGGAGAGGTGCACCAAACCATCTTGCATGCAAGAACAGACCAGGGGCCTCATTTATCAACTGTTCGTACGCACAAAACGGCACCTAAATGATGCGCACAGCCATTTTAACGCTTACCTTGTGTTCGTATATTTACGCAAACCGTGACCCACGCGCGCGAACATTTTGGAGAGGCTGAAGTGCCACCAGATGAGCGGATAAGGAGCTGGCCTGCCAGTATGTAGACCTGAGTTCGAATCCCACTTAGTTTACATTGTCTCAGTCCACCCAGCTGCAAACGGGTACCGGCCTTGGCTGGGGAAGTAACCTGCATTGGACCGGCATCCCGTCCAGGGGGGGTTGTGGACTCTCATCCGCTACGGAATCCGGAGATAAGCGCCGGCACCAACTGACCTCAGGGCCGATATAGGAAGTGACACCAGATAGTGGGAAAAATGTCAGCGGCATCATTACACATAAAATGATGCTGTGTGCCGGTGAGGAGTCACAACTCATACATTTAATAACACACGTCACATACGT
>OMMV01174454.1:0-13263 GCA_900302635.1 Chatrabus melanurus | reverse complement strand
ATATACATATGTATATAGTATAATCTGATATATTATTATGAGATTAATAAACCATTATTTTCTGACAATCAGAAAATAATGGTTTATTAATCCGATTTAGTATACAGTATTTCTGTATGGACACACTCTCTCTCACCGACTCCATTCATAGCGTACCTAGCTCACTCACTCTTTCGTGGCTATTTTCATACAAAATCCTTCCCGCAGTGTTGTGTGTAGGTATGACTGTGTTATTTAACTGACAAATGGATGACACTTATCTAGCACTTTTCCATCTGAAGCAGACGCTCAAAGCGTTTTACAATGATGCCTCACATTCACCCATTCACACACTGATGTCAGTTTGCTGCCATGCAAGGTGCTCAGCTGCTCAGCAGGTGGTTTTGCTGATGAGCTCCTCAAATCATCCCCCGTTAAGGTTATCGATGAAACTTGCATCGTCTTGGACCTTCATCCCCCCTCGCTGTAGACCTTCACCTCCCTGATATTTGAGTTTTAGAATGTAACCATTGTGACACAGTTAGAAAGTAACTGTTTACTTCTCTGATTTGGTACATTTCCATGCACAAATGATCTGTCTGTGTCACTGACAGCCGCACCTGTTCCTCATTCATGATCAATCCAGTATCCACTATCATCCAGCCGGTGTCAGACACATTCTATGGGATATTGCATATGCAAGACAAAGTTGCTTCTTTGATTTTGATTTTTGTGCTTAATCTGTACTTTGTACTCCTTATATGTCGAGTTACAGATGATAGCATTTAGATAGCATTTGAGTTATCGCATTATCTATCTATCTATCTATCTATCTATCTATCTACTCACTGAATTTTACAGGGTACGTGCCTGGTTTCTTCCAAAGCCTAGGAAAAGCCCACAGAAAGTCTAAAATGCTTCACGTTCATTTGAAGAATAGGACTATAAGAGCACATACAAAAAATCAGCAAATATTCAATGCTTTATGTTAAAACTGTGAATTATATTTATAATTTTGATTTGTTCCACTCTAACATCAGTTTCTCTCTGGCCATTCTCTCCTTTTTCTCACTTAATTCCTCCCTCTGCTCCCCCGTTCCCTCCCTCCCTCTCCTCCTATTCATCAGTGACTTGGTCCTAATAACGCTGAAAGCCAGAAGCTGCTCCCCTCTCGCGTCCAATGAAAACCTGATTGTGTTGTGACAGGATGTTTAGACTTCTCTGGAACGTCCATTTGCATGCTAACCATTGGTGTTAAGATTTTTTGGCCTTCTGTGGGACTAGGAAGGTTGCAAATGAAGACGAATTTAACCCTTACAAGGTCAGAAATGAGGGTTCTGGGTCATGCCAACGTCTACTGTGAACTGCAGGAGTAGGATTTACTTTGCAGGATTAGCTGTGGGGAAAATGACATAATTTCCTGCCATAAGGATTAGATGTCTGATTCAGAAGTCATTTTTCTTGAAATTAGTTTTTTTATGTTGAGTGGGTGTGGTGACCCTGTCAGGGTAAAGCAAGCAAACAAACAAATGTGCAGACGCTCAGATTTCTGGTGACCTCACTTAGCGGCCTGTGCCCAGCAGTGACATCATAGAGTCTGTGTTTCTTGACATTCTGTCAAACACGTGCACACGCACACGCACTTGCATACCCAGTCGTCCCTCTACATGAATGGTGGCTTTGTCTGAGTGCTTGGTTGCAGAAATAAAGTTTTCCACCGCTGAGGTGTCCTCTATCTGATTGGCCGGCCAGAAGAGACTTGATCTCATGGGAACCGACTGGGTGTGCAGGAAGCAGACAGTGACATTTTGTCACAGTGGTTTTAGTCACTTTTATTCATAGGGTTTATTCCTGGCAGTTCTAGGAGGGCAATGAGTCCATTGCATAGCTTTCATGCAGTTTTTAAAAAATTTTATATCGCTAGTGAACAACACCAGCATTGTTTGCACATTTCACATATACACCAGAATTGAGTAAAACTAATGATGTTCTCCCTCCTTCTGCTGTTTTCACAGGTGTTAAACGTCACCATGTTGCCACACTGCTCCGTCTTGCTGTTGCTCTGTGTGACCCGGCTGCTCTCCCCCTCCACGGCCCTGCCCTTTGAGCAGAGAGGCTTCTGGGATTTTGCCATGGACAGTATGGACAGTGGTGGGATGATGGCGATGATGAGGGACGAGGAAGAAGGCTCGGCCGTGGAGGAGCTCCCTTCACCTGACTTTCCCATGTGCCCCTTCGGCTGTCAGTGTCGGCTGAGAGTCGTCCAGTGTTCTGACCTCGGTCAGTGCGAATGAGTGAGAAGAAAGAGGGCAACTAATAGTGGAGGAGATGCTTTTTTGGTGTTACTTGTGTGTCTACAAATTGTCAATGAAAGAAAGAAAGAAAGAAAGAAAGAAAGAAAGAAAGAAAGAAAAAAAAGAAAAGGGCGAGAAAGCAGTTGCACACTTTTTGAATTTACTCAACTTCCTTGGGAAGATTATGCTGCGTTTGATTAAGCTTGCCACTCGGTAGCTGCAAACCAGATTTTCATCATTTACAGCTTCCTCAAGCTAATTAAGATGGGGAACGTGGATTCCCACAGCAAAGCCAGATTTGTTTCTCCCTAGCTAGCTTTATAACTAGCTACTAGCAGAGCAGGTGGTTCTGTGACATATTTGGACTACCAATACAGATCTGGGTTCGATTGCAGGTGTGTGCTTCATGCTACCTGCTTGTGTCCTTGGACAAGATAGTTCATCTACATTGTACCAGTCCACCCAGTTGTAAATGTGTGCCAGCCTTGTCTGGTGAAGTAATCTGTGATGGATTGCTCTTTTGTCCAGATGGAGTTGGAAACTCTCATCTCCTTCACACTATAGCATCCAGGATGAGTACCAGTCCAATGAGCTTCAGGGCCTATATAGGACTTAAGTTTTAGATAACTATGTAAAGGTGATGCAGCCAACGATCACTAAAATGGATTACTTTTGATTTATCCAAATCATTTCATTAAGATTATGCATGCCATTTGGTTTGCTTTGTCGGTAAGGAAACCCAGCTTGACTTTGTCAGCGATGCTGTGATCTTTATAGAACGAATGGATACTCTGATTGCAGCACTTTAGAAGCTGAGTGAGGAGTCAGAGTGTCTGAGGTTGTGACTGTCCTGGATCACGATCTGGGCTTTCAATGACTTCCTGGAATCAGCCATCAGAAGTGTATCTGTATGTTGTAAAATTGTTGAACTTGCAGAGACATTCACTTACCTCAGCAGTAACGTTCATGTCTCTGGGTCCTCGGCTTTTGAGATTGAGAGAAGCCTGGGAAGAGCTTATGAAGTCATGAGGTACCTGGACAGAGGTGTTTGGTGATGCCAATATCCTTGCAGGAGAATGAAGATCCAAATCTCTTTGTGCTGGTGCTTCCAGTCTATGGTTATGAGACCTGGACGCTCACGAGTGATCGAAGGTGATGATTGGATATCTTTGGTATTTGGTCTCTTAGGAGTTTCCATGGTTCCCTGCTGGAATGACTTTGTGTCAAAAGAATGGTTCAGGTGCAATCTCACCTAGACGCTTGGGCCAACATAGACAAACGTATTTGCAAACGTCGGTGTCCGCTGGTCTCCACTAGCCTCCGCTGGCCTCCCCTGTCCTCCACTGGTGTAAGGTGATGAACGTCGATCACGTCCAAAAATTTTCAACATGTTTAAAATTTCTCAGCATTTGCCGACGTACCTCTGGCTACGTTGGAGACCGTTGGAGAAAATTAATCTCTGCTATGACCAAGTTCCCTACGCTAGCTTCCACTAGCCTCCGCTAGCCCAAGTTACTGGTGCGATCGTATATGCTGGCTAACGTTTGGGTGCTGCTTCGCCTTGCCTGTTCAGAATCACTGGACACTGGTGTTTCAACCTCCTCTCCCGCATATTGCCATGTTGGCAAAAGTCCCGCTTGTTCTAATGGCGTGCTGGCTAACGTCTGCTTCCGGTGGCCTCTGCAAGCACCACGTTGTGGAACGCCGAGCTGCCTTAGAGGTTCACTAACAAACTCCGGCAACGTGATTTTTGCTGATGTTTGGCAAATTTTCTCGACTTTGCCCTGCGCTCACCAAACGCTGGGGTAAATGTTATAGTGAGATTGCGCCTTTATTTAGGGAGATTCTGATTTGTATTCTATTATTATTTGATATTATTGGTACAACATGGTTGCACAAGCAGCTAGCATGGTTGCCTCCCAAACTTAAGGGCCAAGATTCAAGACCACCCCTGTCCCTTCTCCATGCATCTGGAATTGCATCCGGAAGGGCATCCGGCATAGAATTTGACCCAAATCAACATGCAAATCCTTGCTAGCTCAGCTGTGGTGACTCCGAGCAAAAACAGGAGCAGCCAAAAGATAGATATTGTTTGATATTATTATAAAATTTAAAATATGCTCATTTTAATAAGGTTAGTGGTATATGTTTATGTTAATGTTACGGAGGTAGTGGGTTTTATGCCACTTATAATGCAGTAATTTCATCACTGCCCAAGAAGATGAAGGATATTTCACACACCTATCAACGAGAGCACAGCCAACAATCCTCCGGAGATAAGCAGACTTTAACAACTCTCAAGAGAAACTTATAATGATCTCGTTTGTTGAAGATTGACCTTGTTTGTTTTACAGTGGAGACTCTCTCCTCGCAGGTTATTCATTGGAGATACCGCACCATCTTACTTTTTCAAACTGAAGAGGTCACGGGTGAGTGACGAAACGTCTTGAAGACCAACAAGAAGTCCAGTTGGTGTCGCGTCAACATTGAGATTTCAACAAACTTAGTATTTTAAGTACACTGAAGTTGAGATTGTGCATTGAACGAAATCAAAATTTTCAGTTCGTCAAAATCAACATATTGCTTGTTAACTGAAGGTGATATTACTAATGCACTTTAGTTGAGTAAACCTAAAAAGTGTTTGCAGCCTGTTGCCTTAAAGTTTTACATTTTCTCAACTTTTTTCACAATGCAGATTGAGAAAGAACAATTGCGTCGTTTAGTATGACTGGGTAACAGAGTGAATGAGCAGCGCCTCGCGTGACTTTCGTAACTCCAAAGAATTAACCCAGTGAGGAATTTCTCCCCTTTGGGATCACGGCGGTATATTTTCACAAGGAAAGGCATCTGTTGGAGGGATTTTGTGTTCCTGACTTTGTGTATAGATCCTGGGTGGGAATGAAGGAGAAATGGTTGGGGAGAAAAAAAACAAGGTGGAGGAAAAGAAGAAAAGTCTGAGCTGAAGGAATGAAGGAGGGTGAGAAAATGAAATGGTACTATTTGATAATAGTTGCTTTAAATAAGACTCTTTCTTCATAAATCAATAAAATCATAAAATAACCATCAAAATACAATTATCATGATGATGACTTTCGTCAAGTTTGTACATAGACAATATTTTATAGATTAGTATTTATAGAAATAAAGAGTCCCCATGCACATGATACAACTAATAAGCCGTCTGTGTTCAGACATAATGGTTTTGTTGTATCATCTTTTTGCAAGCGCTGTATATTTACTGTCCCTGGCTCTTCTGCAGCGGGTAAATGTGGAAGCGTGTAATTTCCAAGATGTCAAGTGCTTATTTAGAACAGATGTCTTTTAGCGGTGGCGTCGGTCTCCTCTCAGCGTGCTGTCGAGTATTTGCATTGAGGGCTGCCGGGGTTTTAGAGGATGCGTTTTGTCTGTTTGTGGTGCAAACTTACAGATTTTGTGGAAGATATGATTGAACTGTTGTGGTTTGGGGGTTAAAGGATTTATTAGGATGTGTCTGCTGGGTTTGATGTAGGCATACGTGTTTGAAGGGTACCAGCTGGCAGGATGCAAAAGTTGCAGGTGTCGACTGGAAAGCAGCTATCTCTTATCATATCGCTTACAGCAGCTGTCATAACTTCACTGCCGAAAAGTTACAAATTGTTATTTACCGTACTTTAGGCGCAGCGTTAAGCTCTGAACTGAAACTTCGCCTTTCATTCACAGCTTTACGGAATTTAACTGTGCTTCCTGATGGAAAAATCTTTTTTTATTTTTTGGATAAGTCCACTTTAAGAAAACTTCAGGCCACTTGAGCTACTGTACTTGGGCCCTGAGCACTGTGTGGATGTGGTGACATGGAGGGTGTGGCGCAGCACAGTTAAACCCAAACCCATGTATCTAAACTTAACTCGAGATGGACAGCTCTGGGTAGAGTCTTCTGTGTCAGATGTGGTTGGTGGCAAAATGGATCCCAGTGGGACAGCTGCTGGTCCCTCTGCAGTGGGCCATTGCATCATGAGCATGGTCCAGATGAGGTTGGGCCTGGTACGGATTCGCTTTACGTGGCCTGTCTGCACCGCTCGCCACATCTGATGCACAAGTTCGTGTGGCTGTGTGGTGTGGTCTTGTTAATGATCATTGGTTGCTCTGTTAGCACATGCACTGACTCATTTTTCCAGAGAATAACGCAGGTGCAATTCTTCACACTTTTAAGTTTAAGCAAATTTTAAACACTTTTGTAGCCTTGGTGAATTGATTGTTTGACAAACAATAAGCAATTATCAACATTAACATAATTTGCTATTCTAATATGCATCTGATCACTTGACACTGGTGGTGTTTATGATGTTGCTCGTTACTAATTTGCAGTTGTCACGCATTGGTGGCCCACAAGTGCAAAAGAAGACAACATTTAACCCTCATCAGTACACATCATGAAACTTATTAATCTGTACACCTGGGGTCCATGCAGACCCCACCAGAACGTCTTCTTCTTTAATACTCTTAACATGTTTTTATTTATGCCAGTCTTGCCGATATCTGTAACATAACTCGATAGGGTCACTTTGCAACTATTTTGAAAAGAGACTTTTGAGTATCTTGCTGATAAACCACATTTCATTTTGAAAGACTTTTGAGATTTTTTTCTCTTTTTTGAACACAACTCTTCAGTCCAAAAATTCAATACCTACCCCTACTCCCTGCAGTTGCTCTGATGCAAATACCCTGAATAAAAATTGCTCTGACAGTTCAGTAGGTATGAAAAATTGACACAAGGCTCACAATCTTGCTGTGGACTCCGACCAGATACAATGATATCAAACTGGGGTCCAAGTGGACCCCATAAGAATAATTATTATGAAGCCCACAGTATTTAATCAAACTTGATCAAAATAACTGAAATTGAAGACAATTTTATAGGTGACAATTATGTAAAATTACAGCTGAATAACGGTTCAGAAAATATATAAAAAAAATATACTGATGAGCGTTAAGGAAACACCACAACAAAACCAAACGCAACAACATTTCAGGAAACACATTAACAAAACTTAAAATAATACTTTAGAAGACACTGAAGTATTATTTTAGTTTTTACTATAAGCTAAAACAGTGACATTTTGGAAAGCACAACAACAAAACACAAAAAAACATAGCAGCATTTCAGACACACAGACATAGAGAAAAGCACCAAATCGATTCTCACTATCAGGTGCACGGATTTATCCAATTGGGAGGCACAATACTTATACCACTCAGAAAACTATTTCTATGGAAGTGACCTACATTTATGTTAATATGTTTTTTGAAGTGCTGTTTTGGTGTTGATTTAGAACAAATCATTTTGGAAATGTTATGTTTTCAGTTTTATTGTTATTATGTCTGAAATGTCATTGTAGTTTTGGTTTTGTTCGTGTGCATTTGCCAAAGCTGCTGTGTTTTGCACTTCAGGGCCACCTTAACCTGTCATCAAAATCATCATTCCCTGGTACAATTGCAAATCCACCACACACACATTAACACACACAACTTGTATTTCTCTGTTTGCATGTGTCAGTGTTGTGCCTGTCTCTTATTTGATGTGTGATTTTGGTGATGCATTTAAGTCACATCCTTTGCGTTTTTCTGACAAATGGGAACCAGATGGAAAACATCTGGCGTCCCCATCTGGTTTGAGGGAATTGGTGTTTCTCTCTGTGCGTCTGTGAGTGACTAACCGCTAAAGTAAAACGTGTTGCTTTGACTCCTGTGTGTGACCTCCATGGTTGTGTCTACTGTATGGCGACCTGTCATTAAAATAATAGGACAGGAACCCTAGAGTACTCATTTGCTATTGTGTGGGACTGTGTGATTGGTTTATTTTCCAAGGTCCATGTCTGACTAAGACATCCAACGCGCTTGCCCATTGAAAACATGCTGGTTTTTAGGGTGTTGGTTCAGAGTCACCCACTGAAGCATGATTTCCTTCTTTGTTTTCATTGGTCTCTTCTACAGGTCTCACCGAGGTTCCAAAGAATATCCCAATGGACACCAAGTTTCTTGACCTACAGAACAACCGTATCAGTGACCTTAAAGAGCACGACTTCAAAGGCCTTACAAACTTATATGTAAGAAACAAGTCACATGCATGATGTCGCTCCCATCACTGGCTCGACATGATGCACAATTTACAGCCTTACGAAGTAAAATCGTTGCAATAAAAGACACAAAATGAGTAAAAAAAATAAAGAAGAAAAAAATGAAAAAGAAAACATTCTAAACATGTGGGGTCCTGAAATTGGCATGTGTGTGTCAGATCTTGTCCTGGGCAGTAACACTCCTGACCCCTGATGACCCTCCATTTCCTTTGGGTTTTAGACCTTCATATCCTATCTTTTTCTCTCCTCCACTGCCTGTTACACTTCTAATAAATTTTGAGCCCAAGGCCAAATTGGTAGCACACCTCCCTGCCTCTCTTCTCTTAAGGCTTTTCTCAATTTTGACCCAGATTCAAGAGCGCTGACCAAAAGCAATATTGAAGCTGGCAGCATAGAATCTTCCAGACATGACATTATACAATAAGATCTCTATTGAGGCCTGTTTACTTCAGCCTTTAACTGTCTTCGTCTTTTCAGCCAGGGCAGGTAGAGAATCCGTCTGCTGTGAACTTGGATCCCTTTAGGGAAATATATTCACAAGTGATGCAAACAGGAGCTCTTATTCATTGTATTTGTGGTTAAATATGGGCTCTTCCTGTTTTTTAGGGTCTATCTCTGAGAAATAACATGATCTCCAAAGTCCATCCAAGAGCATTTCTCCCTCTGAAGCACATGCAGAAGCTATACTTCTCCAGGAACCGACTCACAACAATCCCCAGAAACTTGCCTGTTTCTCTGGTTGAGCTGAGGATCCATGACAACCAAATCAGGAAGGTTCCAGAGGGATCCTTCACAGGACTGGGCCATATGAACTGCATAGGTGAAACATGCTAACGGGTCCAACAAATCCAGTCTCTATTCTTTGCCACGTATCATTATCTTTACCGCAGGGGAGCATTAGCACTGAATATCACAGATTAGAGAGACTGTATTTTGACTTACCACAAATATTAACTTTATGTTACAGAAATGGGTGGGAACCCCATCCACAACAGCGGTTTTGAGCCAGGAGCCTTCAAGGGACTCAAACTCAATTACCTGCGTATATCTGAGGCCAAACTGACTGGTGTTCCAAAAGGTAATGGCAAAAAGACATCTGTAATGGACATATCCCATCATTTTAGACTTGCCTTTTTTATGCTTGATGCAAGGTTTTAGCTGGTACCCATTGTACCATAAGGAATTACACCACCACCCGTTGGGTGGATCCCAATACACTTACTGGCTACTTTTCCACCGTCATGAATTTTGAAAGAGGGTTAAGACTCAGCAGTTTCAGTTAATCCTACCACTTAAACTCTGGATAAAGAATCTGGGCAACGAGTGGCCATTTGGACTGAAAGACGATGGATGGCGTGATATTTCTTAATAATCTATTCTATTTGATGTGACTTATGACAGAGGAAGAGTACGGTCCACCAAGTGTGTTCATGTCAGTGATTCGTGCTTTCAGAAATGAATTACGGCATAGCTTTATGTCTTACAGATTTTTATTTTGGAAAAACTTAAATCAGACAGAAAAAGCAAGAGTGATTACACCTAGCATTCATTATTCTCTCACATTATATCGAGTGTGCTGGGTGATGTCAATGGCAATTCAAAGGCTTAGAAAATCTAATTAAAAAGGAAGTGGAACTGGAAAGGAATTTTGTATTTATTAGTGCAAGGAGAGCTAACATTGGATGGTTAAATATAAATATATCTTGGTCTTTTTTTGAGGCAGACAATTTATTGTGCACCAGCACACGCAAGATGAATGGCCCTTCATTAAAAAAAAAGGATTACTGTAATTGTAGGGTGAACACGTTTGCATTTAACCACAGAAAACATAAATAACTGCTTTAATTAGGCTAAAGAGGCACAGAGGAGACATTAGCATGACTGGGGTTAGTCTCTCTCACGCACACACGATCTGACTCCGACTTTAACCTCATAAATTTAAATAGGAAAATTAACTACAGCTTATCTATTCATCAAAATAAGCCAATGCTAACTTGCGATCATTCAACATTAACGTCAGGTAGATTTTTGTCACATCATCTTAACAGTGCACAGCTGGCTTCTCTTTCCTGATGTTTTTACTGAAATTCCATCAATTCCATTTTCTTCTTCCTCAAGAGTTTTTATTTATTTATTTATTTTTTATAAATACAGTACATGTTTGAAATGTACTAACAGGCACTCTCCTGTCACTCTACATCGTTGTGACTAGTGAGCCCAATCCCCCTCAAACAAGAAGGCCCATAACCACATGAACTGTTGGAAGGGGGGACGGGTCATTATTCCGAAGTTCCATTGGTCCAAAGGTCCATTGGTCTCAAAATTAGGCCTAAGTTACTTTTAAGGGACCCATCTTATAAGGTATTTCATGTTTAGTACAATTGTAAAATTATTTAAATATTGGAAAATTGCAACAAATACAAGCTTAGTATTGATACATGTTTTGAGATATATAGTAAAACCCAAAATATTTAAATATTTTATGATTTTTATTGCTTTGAAGTATGCTAAAATGAGACCAAAAACATGGGAACCCCCCCTAATTTATTTAACATTTAATAATAAATAATTATAATAAATGTTTGGGTTTTGGGGGCTTGCCCCCCCCCCCCATAATTTTATGAATAAAATCCTTACTTGTTGGGTATTTTATAAATATAATGCATATTGAAATCCATTTTGCAAAGTTTGAACTGCATATCACCATTGTTAATAATTTTTGGACCAATGGGCCTTTGGACCAATGGATATTCGGAATATTGACTTGTCACCATTGGAAGGGTGCAAAGTAAAAATAAAAAAATAAACAAGCTGTGATTAGCAAGTGGTTTTTATATAGCTACTTACAGAAATTTTGCAGACCCCCTCATTGACTTACAGAGCAGGTAGCTTGGTGGGATAGGAGCTGGACAACGAATATGTATACCTAGTCCACCCAGCTGTAAATAGGCAACAGTCTCAGCTGGGGAATTAACCTGTGATGGACTGGCATCCCATCAAGCAGAAGTTGAGGATTCTCATCCGCTTCACGGTACAGAATCTGGGGATAAACACCGGAACCAATGGGTCTTTGGACTTCTATAGAAACTTACTGACTCCATTAACCCTATGGTTGCCTTCCTAATTGCAGGGAATTAAAAAAAATATATATAAAAAAACTCAAATGATTTCCATAAGATATAAGGTAAACATGTTGTAATTTTTATAAATGCAATTTTAAGTTTGTGGCACTGCACAAACTATTTCTTCCTTCTTCTTTTTTTTATTGCTCCCCCTCCTTACTTTTGTGTGTTGCACTAAGGATGGAGCCAATGTACAGACCCAGTCCTAGTTATTGACCATTTTCGAGAACTTCTAATTAGAGTGCAAAATTAAAATTTTCGGCCAAATGTCACCCACAGCAGAACTTTACAGCTAATGTAACTCTGCGTTTTGTGTCCCTCACTGGCATGGGAAGCAGGCATTCTAACCATGAGGCTAAAACCCAAGACCTCTAACGTCTATCGCTAGAACATCTTTTGGCATTGAGGAGTGAGGTTTACTACACTTGCACAGCACCTCCTGCTGGCCATCGTTACACTCACCCCCCTAAATCTCACTCCCATCCGGGTCACAGCACCAATGTAACTCTGCATTGTGTAACTCTGCGTTGTGTGTCCCTTACTAGTTTCCAAGTCCCAGTTCTGGCATGGGAGGCAGGCATTCTAACCACAAGGCTAAAACCCAAGGCCTCTAGCATCTGTTGCTATAACATCTTTTGGCATTGGGGAGTGAGGTTTACTACACTTGCATGGCACCTCCTGGTGGCCATCATTAGACTAATAAGTTAAAATTTGTGTCTTTCAGAGCTTCCAGACAGTCTCCATGAGCTTCATCTGGACAACAACCAGATCCAGGCTGTGGAACTCGAGGACTTGAGGCGCTACAAACATCTGTACAGGTGCAATCCATACTTCAACCATGCAACTAATTACTGTCAAGGTGCTAGTCAAGGACCCCAGTGCAGAGAACTACACTGAAGGATGTAGATCAGGTTTTATTGCTTTAATAAATAATAAGCTAGCTACAGCAACAACGTGACAGACAATGATATGAGCTTGAATAAGGTACACGGAAAAATGTCCAAAGTTGTCTCAGCTAGCTAGCCTGAGAGGGAATACACAAAATACTAAACAAAAGCTAGGCAGACTTCAAAAACCAGAGTTCTCAAAAATAGCAGTCTTTCACTGGGAATGGCAACACAATTTTCAACACACAGAATGATTTCAGCAACCCGAAACTTCACTAATGATGGAATAACCAAAAGATATTGTACTCAATGACTCGAAGTTTCATTAATTACAGAATAACCAAAAACAGAAAAAGTATTCAATAACTTAACCAAGGTTTTCATGAGTAACAGAGTAACAGTCTTTCAAAAGATTAAGCAGCAGGATTTTCCTAAACACAGAGTGAACTCAGTAACCAAGGTTTACATTAATAGAAAAACCAAAACACAGAATGAATTCAATAAGATCTTCACTAGGAGCAGTCTCAGGGGCCGTTCACACGAAGCCAAAACGAGGTGTAACCGCATAGTTTTTTACAAAATACGGCTATCATCCAGACGAAAACGGTACTTTGGGGGTCTGTAAACGATCATTTTTGAAACTAGGTCCCAGAGTGGAAAGATTTTGAAACGTCAGATTCGCGTCTCCGTGATTACAGCCGGAACCGCAACTTTTTCCTGATACGCCTACGTCATAGCCATCTCTTCATCAACACGCATGCGCCACGCACAGAAAATGCCGCCGTACAGTGTTGTTTGTGTGCTGCTAAAGCTGGTGAGCCTATTACATCTTTTACAGCAAAATATCCTTCTTCACCAATACTACCAA
>OMMV01174450.1:0-12183 GCA_900302635.1 Chatrabus melanurus | reverse complement strand
GATTTACGTACGGAAATTGATTTGCGTAGAGTATAAATGAACCGGCGGCGCTCTGTGCTGAATGCAGACGAGCGCTGCCTTTCTGCTCAGCGAGGAAACGCACTGATTTAGTGAATCGGATTTAATTTTTCCTTAATCGATCAATCAAAAACATCTCTGCAGCCCCAGGAAAAATCACTGAAATATGTTGATTTTTGACCGGATTTCGCCTGAAAATTAACTTATGACGCTGGGCAAATGTGTGTGTGGCGGTCCGTAAAATCAGTCCCGTGAAGCCCTGTAACCGTGAAAACTTTGGACTTTTCCGACTTCGACAGCGTAATAAGAGTAACTTGTCCCGGACAAGCATCAATATCGATCCCTGTTTAACGCAGGCAGTAATAACAGGCAATTAAAAAGCACATTTTTAAAGGATATCGACCAATTATCGTTATAGTCAAAATCCCAAAAAATATCGCGATATTTTTTGCCCATATCGCCCACCCCTACGCTGCGCATTCCCCAGGTATCACAAAGCTTACTCTACAGCAGGGGTCACCAACCCTGCTGCTGGAGATCACCTGTCCTGCATGTTTTACATGTGTACCTGCTGCAACCACAGCAGATTAGGCAAGTCTGGTGTTCCCTAGCTCTTGATTGGCTGAGAACACCTGACTTAGTTAATTAGTAGTGGGCGGAGCAGGGAGAGTTAGAAACCATTCAGAGCAGGTGATCTCCAGGAGCAGGGTTAGTGGCCCCTGCTCTACAGCAACTGGACTTTTTGTTAATCTTAAAGATGTTTCAGTAAACTTTTAGCTATCTCTTACCTGGATGACTGGGAGCCTTCATTGACGATTGATGCAGGGTATACACAATCATGGCAATGTAAAGCTTTAGAACTGAACCTTGTGTGCAACCGGCATGTAAATGCCACAAAAACAAAAAAGTAACACGAGGAAATTTACACTGAATCTTTAAGAGACAAACCAAGCTGGACTCCATCATGTAGTCTTAACTTCCGATGGGAGTAGGTAACCATATATTAGAAAAGGTTTCACACATCTGATGTGGTCACAACTTGCAGACTTTATTCTAAATCTGCGTTTGGTTAGCTGACGTGCAGGTACCGACTGTTTTAAGCATGTGGATTATCCAGTAAAAACAGAGCAAGGGGTTCCCAAAATAGTAGACTCCACTTTCACCGTTGTGTAGAGTATTCAAAGCCACATTCAGCGAAAGTGCATTACATGACCACACATGGTGTGTGTAGTACTATGAGCAAGAAGTTTAGAAAAAATAAGTTTTATATGTGCAGTGAACAGCCATTTTATGACTTGTTAGTGGCAAACTAAATGTGATGTTATGTCACTGTAACAAAGCTGCAGGTGCGAAACCTAACCCTTATGATAGGAGGTCGGTGAATGGCTATGTATTAAAATACAGAAGGCAAAAACAGAGAGAGAAAAGAAACCTACCAAGCATCGTGGCATCCACAGCACCTCCAGGGCAGAACTCAATCATGATCTGGGGAAAGTACGGGAGGAGAGAAGGCATGAGGATCAATTTGGCTACAGCAAGAAGTATTTTTCAGAAATCAATACATAGCAACAGGAGGATGATGGCAGGTCGTTAGCAAGAATACAGTACGTTGACCCTGACTGATACAACCATGGAGCCACAACAAGCCCTGAAATGTAACATGCAAATGTGGACATGCAAGCGTTGTTTTACTGGACCACAGCTAAATGCAGAGTGTAATGTGATTTTTATTATCATTATTAGCAGTAGTTATGATCCACACAAATACGCTGAAACATTCAGGAGAAATCTCTCCATGCGTGGCTTCTCTGATCATCAAGTACTATGTGCATTAGTCTGACAGACTTTAATATACTTTCTTGCGGTTGACTTGCCATGTACAAATACTAATAACATGTAGGTACAAACATACATTATCATAGAAGGCGGCAAACTGCATCTGTTCATGCATGTTGTATTTACCGATTTTTCTTTTGTGCATCATTTTTTCAAACTTGTTCTACACTGTTGTGATAGTGATTGAATGAATAAAAGTTGAGGAAGTTTTCATAAAAATTTTAAAATAATGTTTAGCCAATCAACTTGCATTTATTGCACAACACACTGAAGCACCATGAAGGGTTTTTACACTTTAACAGACAAATGTTCTGTGGATTACACAATTCAGCTGGCGGTAATTAAGAATATGTGCATCTCGTAACACTGGTCGTAACCAGCCCACGGAGGGTCCAATCATTACAAGCTTAAAACTGAGAAAGATACTGATAATAATAAAACAGACTCCTTCCTCCTGTTTTTGAAGACAACATTGTGTAACATCTAATAACACCAGCCAACAGCGTCTTTGACGAATGCTTTGGACAGCCGTAACACTGAATTAAGTCGCTCCATCTGAAAACTTTGGCAACTGGCCAGTCTTTTAATGTCATGACTACCTGAACAGATCTCCCTAAGTAACAAAAAAACACCCCTCAATGTAATTCACAATTCAGGGATTCATACAGATTCACTTACTTACTCCAGTAATCTGCATGGATCGTTTACAAGAAGTTCAATTTTGTTCAACATTGACAAGCAAATTTGTAGCCAACATCCAGTGACAAGCTGTGCTGATAGAGCTACGCTAGGAGTCAAAAGAAGTGCTCAACATGTAAAAGAATAGAAAAAGAAAGTTTTGATGCCTCAAGAAGAAGGCAAGAAGTAAAGCCTCTGTAGGCACTGAGGCCCATTGGTGCCGGTACTTATCCAAGGATTCTGTAGTGTTTAGTGGATGAGAGTGTACGATTCCCCCCTGGACCAATCCGTCTCAGGTATTTTTCCCCAACCAAGGCCGTTACCCCTTTACAGCTGGGTGGACTGAAACTATGCAGGTGATGCATCTTTTCCAAGGCCACAGACGGGTAACGTGACCAGGACTCAAACCCTGGTCTACATATTGACAGCCCAACTCCTTATGCCACTGAGGACAGGAAATTAATAGAAAAAACTGGGGTGCAACAGCAGCAGTCTGGACATCAAGGGATTTCAAATAACGCTGTCAGTGAAGGTACATTTTGAAGATTGCAAATAAATATCAATGCGCTCATGAGTGAGTTGTGTAATTAACATTTCAAAATACTCAACTGGAACAGGTTGACAGTCATTTAATGAAGAGCAAGAAGCCGTAAACCAGCAAATCCCCCATCCACCTCTGGGTAAATCCCTGCACTGGATGACCTTACTGAGGTCACCTGGTACTTAGTGGGTACCTTGAAGTCAGTTGTAGGTTGTGTGCCTTGCTCAAGTAATATAGTCTCTATGAGACAAAATATGACCATGTGACTCAATTAACATGCAAATCATTTCACTTAGCGGGTTTCTATTACCCTCAAAATTGCGCAATTTGAAGTAGCAAATTGAAAATACCCTTAATGGAAACACGTGTATTTCATAAAACTCAAATATCGCAAAAAAGATTTTACACTCGCATAAGGTGGTCTTTCAGGAGATTCAAAAACGCTGTATTTTGCAAAACTGCAAAAGAAACACTTCGCAGGAATGACAGTTATCACGAGAGGTCAAAACCCAGCAGTCACATTCCATCACTCAATGGAAATGTCATTTCGCTATTGTGTTTTGTTGACATTCTGAAAATATCATTTAACTTTGCACAAATCTGTAATGGAATCTCAGCTACTGATGCTATGGTGATTGTTCCCTCCATTGGGACTAACGATATGCCACGTTTGGTTAGTTTGGACCCAATAGTTTTGGAGACATAGTGGCAAGTTTTAGGACTGCTTAATTAGCATATCACGAGTCTACAGTGAAACATCGTGATGATGAGGAAATCGAGGGCTTACACTTTGTACACACTTGATTTTACACGGTCTACTCATTCATTAATTACCATTTATTTACTGTTACCAATTTGCCTTAACAGGCCGAATAACAGTCCAACTCAGCCGATTGTCCAAAGCAGCTCTTGCCTGGCTGTGTTCGGACCAGCAAAGTCTTCCTGAGGCACACGATTCAGCAAAGGTTAAGAAAAGGTTTTTTTTCCTTTATTAAAAAAAAAAAAAAAAAAAAAAAAAAAAAAAAAAAAAAAAACTTAATTCGTAAGATTAAAAAAATAAATAAAACTGAATGTTCAATGGCCACAGATCAACCCTGAGCGACATGCAGCATACCTGCTGCGTGACTTCATACTTCTATAATTACAGAGTCTATGACGACATTGTTACAGTATCAACCTGGTGCAGGACTGGGTGTGGAGTTTCGTGTCAGACAGTAAACCAGCATCTAGACTAATACTAGAGATCTGTGAGCAAGGAAACAAAATCACCCCCCCCGGAAATTTAGCTCCGGGGGGGGGGTACCTGCTGTACCAGTAACTTACATGTATTATATATCAGTGATAGTAAATCTTTTGTGATGAATGTTTGAAATAAACTGGCCAACGTCTGCACATGTAATTGACAAATATATAATTTTAAAAAACACAAAAAAAAACAAAACAACAAAAGTCTAATTATCTCTGTTTTAAGACATTAGACCAGAATTATTTTCCTTCATGCACATCTCCATACGGTGTGCTACCACTGTGTGAAATTTCAATGAAATGAGGTTGAGGAGGATTTGAGCTTACAACACACACAGACAAACGAACGGACGGGGTGATTCCTATATACCCCACAAATTTTTGTTTGAGGGGCTATAATAAAGTAAGCAAACATGTATCCATGCATACACAAGGACATGAAGACAACTGCTTTCTGGAACTGTCAGTGTTACCAACCCTAGTTAGCAGAGGCTATTAGTTTGGGCTTGTGCCATCATGTTTCACTTGTGTTTCCGTTCATTTCTCCACACAGAGAGCTAAGGATTTTCATATTAAAATGTGATTAAAACTACATGAAATACAGCACAACACAGTGGAAAACCTATATTCCTCTTCACTATGAAATAAATATATAAGACTACTGCTGCGGCCCCTAGAATCACTAGATTTGCTCTCCCAGGCTGAGAGTTTTTTGGACGACTGTGTTGAGGTGAAAAATGTGCCCCGGCTGGTCAGGTCACATTTGAAGCATACCAAATGTGGGTTGAACACACGGGCTCTCACTGTGTGTAAAGACAGAAAAATTTGACTCAAACTAGCCCAAAACACATGTAAGTGGTACTTGTTTGAACAAGGCTGCATATTTGATGAGAAGTATTACAACTATATATTGTAACAGACCCATGACTCACATCTGATTAATGATGGCTGATCTAAAAAGTAGCTGATGTTCCCTAATGGTATGTGATCATGAAGGATGTTGCCATTTATTATTAAAAAAAATAATAAATTTTTTTTTAAAAAAGGGTTAATGTGAGTAATGCCTTTCACCCGGACGAACAGCATTTCTGTGTTTCCCCGCCGGGGCGACGGGGAATAATAAATGTTTTGCGATATGAATGCACATTTTGCCACAATTGTACAAACACAAGTACCGGTACTATTGCAGGGTGTGCGCATTTCCTGCATTACGAGCGTGGGCATTGGTGATACGAGACCACAACGCAGCAGTGCCAGCAAGGTCAATACTTCTGCAATGGAACCGGTGCCGTATTTCCACTACTGCATCACAACGCACATTGTATGGTGTTGCATAGATGTAATTTCAAGCACCCAAGCAGAACAGGAGCAGCAAAAAATAAAAAAATATATATATATAATGTCCTGCTCACCTGTGAACAATGTCCACCAGACTTCCATAAAGACTTTGTGTGAGGAGGAGATTTAAGTTTCTGTTGTTGAAACCCCAAATAAATATTTGAAAAGTAAAGCTGCATGGTTCCATGTTTGTCATCATCCACATATACACTCAATATTAACGTCTCTCACACAGGGTGTTAGTTTCTACCTCAAGTCTCTGTGCGTGCTTGGCAATGTGGCACAGCAAAGACACTTATGTGCGCAAGAAATAATCAAACGTGGGAGATAACTGTATACTTTGCGCACACAATTTAAAAAAAAAAAAAAAAAAAAAAAATCTTTCTCAACGGAGCATTGATATGGGCGTACGCCATAGTGAGTGTGTTGCGTTTCTTCTGAAATACTTTTCTACATTAAGTCAATATGGTACTGTGCTATGTTGATAAGACATGAGCGCATCGCATCATCATGTAGTGAGTGGTGGCCTTTAGACGGTCTACGAAAACTTAAAAAGGACCTTTAAAGGTGAGCCGGCCGAGCTGACACTGCAATGTTCCTCCAATTCACAGCTCTACAAACTTGGCAGTGACTTCTCACTTCATTTTGTCAAAACTGCAAACCTGGATAAAGACAGAAATACAGCCGTACTGAAGCTTAACCACACAGAGATCCACTCCAAAGACAAGTCAGCCTGACCGTGACTCAGGCTGTCGTGATGAGCGTTTTCTCTCGAGTGTGCACACAAAGAGTAAATGAAGTGGTGTAAAAGCTTGTCAGCATACTGTCTGAGGCTTTAGTGTCATTCCCAACCAACCCGCAAACAGCCACAGCAGGTGTCATACATACGCTTCACGGCATGCAAATAATGATTCATATACAACAACCAGACTACAAAGACAACTGTCTATGTGACAGATAGACACACAGCATTTCCTGAGAACCCACCCCTGTATTCTGTAGTTGTCAACACAAACTATCAAATGAACTTAAAAATTCTGCTTACAAATGGTAAATGGACTGCATTTTTCATGATGCCTCACATTCACACACACACACACACACACACACACACACACACACACACACACACACACACACACACACACACACACACACCGATGTCAGCATGCTGCCATGCACGGTGCTCAACTGCACACCGGGAGCAATTTTGGGATTAAGGACCTTGCCCAAGGGCTCTTAGCGATTTTACGGTCTGATGGGGATTTAAACCAAGGATCCTCTGGTCACAAGCCCACCACTTGACCATCACCTCCCCACAAAGCAATGCTCCCAGGCACAAACATGCAACAACAAAATGTTGTCCTGAGAAGTCTTAGCAGCATTTCCTTCCCTGTTAAGGCCAAATTTTGTAAAAGTGGGGATGGACACGATTCTAGCTTTAATCTACAAGTTACCTACTATATACTTTATTTAATTTGGGGCCAGACAAATTTAAGTTTTTACTCTTTTGTGTGTTTAGAGTAGAGGTTACCAGTAGGTACTTCCTTCCCTTACAGTTGTGGTCAGAAATTTCCATACACTAATGAACATGACTGTAATGGCAATATTGGACTTTCAATGATTTCTTTATACCGTTTCTGGGGCCAAATGAAGCACTTTTTCATCTGAAGCAGTTACTCAAAGTGCTTCACACACACATTCACACACCAGTGTGCTACCATGCAAGGCCTTCAACTGCACACTGGGAGCAATGGGGGGAGAACACCACCTTAGTGATTTTTCCCATCTGACCTGGGAATTGATCAATGGATCATCTGGTCATACATCAGCATCTCTAACTTCCAGGCACCACCTCCCCAACAAGGCAACTCGTGGCCGAGCATCTCCCACTGGGATTAACTGAAGCATTCATGCATAACTCACTCATAGTCCAGAAAAGGATGGATGCACGCACACAGAAGGAGTGCGATGTCATATGGCCCAAAAGTACATAGGGTGAAGAAAGAGATTATAATTATGCAGATACATTTTGAAATAAATTGGATAAGGCCTTCATAAGTTACAATGATCAAAGAAAAATATGACTGACGCATGCATGGGAGACTACCATGACCCAAAGGGATTATGCATATAAATTTTGGAATAAATCAGACAGAGATTACAGACATTGTTCAACAAAGATATAATGTACAATGTCCAGTGTTTGAAGTGGCTTTGTTGTAAATATCCTGACTGCCAAAATTTCATAGAGTGACAAAGAATTTTGCTGCTTTTAGCCATGGTCATACTGTATGAACTAGCCTGACTACTTCATACGAATTGCACACCAGGTGCAATTATTGTGGCAACTAGCTAGTCGGATATCTTTGATGAAACCTTTAGTACGTGAATTTGGCTGCTAATGCCGTTTGTATCATTTACAGATTGTGTGGCTCAAGGAATCCAACTGTGGCTCAAGAGAAAATACAATATTTAGCCACACTGGCAAAGCATTAAAAATATCATCACGCCAGCCTGGCACTCAACATGTAAAAATTAAAGCAGATTTAGCTGGAACATGTTTTTCTACCTCGGCAACATAAATAATAGTATTCCTGCCAAAATGGAATGTAGCTTGGCCTTTACCTCAAGTAGTAAAAAAAAAGAAAAAAAAAAAGTTTTGAATATTTATGTGCAATATGACCAAGGGAATAAATCATTTGAGACTACCACAGTCACATGAACCTCTGAAACACCAACAGATGGTGGACAGACTCGTTCTCATGTTCCATATCAGACTTCAGAGATGGCCAGGGGGCAGATGAACACTATGGCATACTTCTGTGTCCCCCACCTGTATACAGTGTTATCAACACATAGATGAATCAAAGTATATACCATATTTTCTGGACTACATGTCGCACCAGAGTATGAGTCGCATCTGTCCAAAAATGCAACATGGTGCTACTGCTTCATGCAACAAGAAGCAAAATTAATTTCATTGGTGCATTAGTTATTTGTAACGCCAACACTGTTAGCCAGCAGAAGCTAGCGGGTAATTAACATTATTGTATGAGGCACAAAGAACTCGAGGGTAAACTGCTTCTTGTCGCAGCTGAACAGATGAAAACATCAAGGCTAAACGTGCATGTTTACCCCACTAAATGTAAACAAACTTTATAACTGACTATTTTAAAACATTATAGTTAGCCTAGCCATCTTTGTTGTCCTCCAGCTGTACCACAAAGTGCAAACATGTAGAGTGTTGAGTAGAATGAAGGTTATTCCCCATCTTTATTCAAGAGCATATGAAGGTTATTTCCTCAGTTTATTCAAGAGCGTGGTCTTTCAGTTTCAGTGCATGATTTACAGATGATAATGCAATATTTTTCGATATACAAGTCACTTTGAAATATAGGTCGCAGGATCAGCCAAACAAGTGGAAAAAAAAAAAGGTCAGAAAATATAGTACATATCATTAAAGTGTCTCAAGTGCATGCATGCGAGTTGACAGGTTTTGACCATGACCTTTTTTTTAACTAGGAAGCAAAGGTCACAAAGCGCTCATGTGCAAACTCACCCAAGATTTTGGTCAAGACAGCATGTGTATCGTGTATGAAAGCGACACCAGAATGTGATTAATCGCAGCAATGAGGTTTTGACTGCGACCCACTTTTAACAAGGTTACAACGGTTGCAGAGGTCACAAGGGTCACAGAGTGCTCTGATGCGAACCCGTTCAATATTTTGGTCCAAACAGCTTGTCTATCCAAAGTGAAGGTGATACCTGGAAGCATTGAGTTATTGCACCAACAAGGGGTGTGACAGACGCAAACATGGGCACATGCAACCCATGTGGGCCAAAAGGAATCCATAGCAGTCACAACAGACCCAAAAGAGATCCTAGGATAATTAGACGACCCAATACACTATAAACTGGATTTTAAACCCAGTGCATCTCAGAACAGTGAACAGTTGTGTTTGGAAAGTTCAGATGAGGGTGGTTAACTACTTCAAGCTGCTCTTTTACTGCCAGTCTAACAGTTGTGTTATGCAGCTTTGGAAGTACAAATGTAATGTGGTAAAGACCATTCAGATTTTCTTAAAACAATTGTAACATGAAGGCTTCATGTATGTCATTTTTGTCTATCTGGTTCATCGTCCTCTGTCTTTTCTTCTCTGTTCATTACTCTCAGAATGTTGGCGTCATGATGCCATCCACATGTTAAAGGGCCTCCTTTTCTCACGCTGCAGGCCAGACTCCCTCGATGACCTCCAGACAAGATTGTTCATGGAAAGGACAAAATGGCTCTTCACTGACTTTCTGCACTCCATCTCTCGCTCTTACATTGTGTTAGACAAAGTTGTAAGTTAAAATGTCTGACTTAGTAGGAAAAGGCAAAAATAAAGGTACATAAAAGCGTCCCATTTATGGAATAGATCATTTATGGGACACTTGTTAAAAGTGTATACCAGTTTCATTTTTCACAAAATTGACAAAAAAACAACTTCATGTTTAAAATCTAGTTATTCTAAAGTACCTTTATTTATGTGGCCTCTCACAAAGTCACAGCTACGTTTATTGCTGATAAAATATTTATGGGGGGGGGATTGCATGGCAAATATAGTGTATTCACTGAGGTTTTGCAGATGACATGGAGGAGGAAGCACATTTTATCCATAGTTCTTTCCAATGGGATCTCAAGTAGCTTATGTTTATAAGCTGAATCTGTTGTCTTTTGGTTCCCATTTTATATTTTTTTGGGCACCTTCAGTCACAATTAAAGGTCAACCACATTTCTTTGGCTCCATGAAACTAACACCAGCATTTTTGTTTTGTTTTTTAAACCTACATGGTTCAAAGTTCTATTTTTTCCAGAAAAGGGGAATTTTGGTCATATGAGAAAATCACCAAGGTCCTTTGAGCAAGGTCCTTAATCCCCAAGTTGCTCCCAGTGTGCAGTTGAGTGCCTTGCATGGCAGCACCCTGACACTGGTGTGTGAGTGGGTGAATGTGAAGCACCATTATAAAGCACTTTGAATGTCCGCATCAGATGGAAAAGTTCACGCTCTTATATCACTAATAAATAGTAAATGGACCCATTTACTATTTATTAGTGATATAAGAGCGTGAATCCTTCATTTGAATACTATGGAACAAAATTATAGTGGTGACAAAAACAAAATTCTTTTTATGACAAATCAAAAAATTCAACAGGATTACAGCTTTCAACATACAACCTAAAAAGAAATACTTATTGTGACATAGTGAAAACAGAAACAATAGGCCAGGAGCTCCCATGCAAGTGTAGACCTCCACAACACGAACAATTTGGGGTCCAGTGTCTTGCTCAACCACATTTAAGTAACAGATTTAATTGGGTTAATGGACAACCTACTGCAGTAATTGAGCTATGATCATTTTAATACTGGGTGGTAGGGGATAGCTGCTGTGAAAATAGTCACCATTAAAATACATGAAATTGGACACAAATGCCACACTTCATTCAGGAAAAATCTAGTATTGCAAGTGAATATTACAAAGGTTATGATCTCTACCAGTTCCCATGCATGGATCTCATAAAAGACCCAATGACTGTGGACCAGGGATCTCCAGCCCTACTCATGGAGAGCAACTGTCCTGCTTGTTTAACTTTCCCTGCTCCACCCAGTTAATTAACTCAGTCAGGTGTGTTCCTCCAATCAAGAGCTGAGAAACACCAGAGTCAAAACAAACTTGTGAGTCGAATAGGTAGACATAAAAAGATGCAGGGTAGGTGCTCTTCAGGAGCAGGGCTGGAGACCCCTGCTGTGGACCAAATATAGAATGGGGCTCGGACATCTGGGTTTTCTGAAGTGTGTCCGAGTTTGCTTGGAAGCAGATCAAGATCACCTGTCTCAAGCAGCCTCAGAACATTTGTTTGATCCACACCAGCCTGAAATGAACCAAACGGACAGACGCACCACAGGTCACTAGGACAGCACCAAAGCAGTCAGGTGTGAAAACGCCTTCAATGAGTTTGAGGACTCCAGCAAACAAAATGCTAGTTTTCATGGTGGAATTGACGTTTCATTTATGCTAGGTTTACACATAGGCACGATGAGCTATGAATATCATTTTCCGTCATTCGTGGCACATTCGTGACATTCGTAGCGTGACTTAACGCATCCGAATAGGGTTCTTAAGAGCGCGTGTCGGTCCGTGACATTCGTGATATTCGTGGAGCATGTTGTTGGCTGCCAAAAATAAATTTAAAAAATCTTCCACGAATCACCCTCAATTAGTGGAGTTCGCAACCGAGCGTGTCGATTCATGGTGATTAGTGGCGATTGGTAATAGAGCGTGACAGCATTCGTAGTGACCAAGAACGGCATACGGCGTAGCAGGTGCACCGCGAGATGTCCGGACACTCAGGGACGCCGATAGTAACGTGGGGTATACGCACGTTGTGAGTGTGTGTCCGTCTGCAGCAAGCAGGTGCACCTGCACTCTCACGTGAGATGTGCGTCGGAGACCACAGACCTTTTTTTTTTTTTTTTTTTTAA
>OMMV01174449.1:0-10340 GCA_900302635.1 Chatrabus melanurus | reverse complement strand
CTCTGTGGGCGCTGGGTGTGCAGGGGAATTATATTATTAGTGTTAACAGCGTTTGTGTTCTTGGAACACTTAATTGATGTTATGTTATGTTGGACGTCTTTTTCGAATATAATAAGAGACGGCTTATAATTGGTGAGTTTACATTTATGAATATGGAATTTAGCGGCAATAAGATCAGATCACTCACAGAGTACTGATTGGTTTTTTCCCACGGGTCCCGTATATATATATTGCGCTTCTCACTTGCGGACCTCTTGGGCGGGGCGCACGTTTACGTTGCGGCCTGGCTGTTCGCTGGGAAGTCGTAGAATCTGCTGGACATGTCCAACAGCCGCCGTATGTGCTTAGGTGCTGTCTGCGGCCTCGATATTTCGCACGTCTGCCTTGCGTGGCATGTGAGATTCTGCACACGTGTTGGACGCAGACAGTAGGAGCCCGTACGGCCGGTTGTGACCGAGGCTTAAGCCACCGTGCCGCCCTAATGCTGAAATAGTTGAATTTATTTCATTCAGAAAACAGTACTGTGGACCTGACGGGAACACGTTTCTGCGCACAGAAACATCACAGGTGCACTGACCAATACCTGCTCGCGTACCTGTTCAGAGGTGTGTGTGGACATGCCTGTATAAGCCTTGAGGTTCCATGTGTACGGACGTACAGACCAGAGGCCACTGTTTCATTAGAGGTGCCACAAACACGAATTAGAATTCAGCATCCTCTTTCACTTCAGGCTTTTACTGCCCCCTTCTTTTATTTTTATGTAAAACACATCATGAAAGGTCAGCGGAGAAAGGCAACAAAGAATAAGTAAGAGCACTTTCTGTGTGTGCGCATATATATATATATGCATACATGTTTGTTAATGTGTGATTGTGAGTGTGTTTCCTTGGTATGTGTGTGTTTTTCAGCAGGGGTGACGCTCTTTCCCCTTGTGCACGCTGTGCTCATTGAGAAGTGGTGTCTTGTGCCTTGGGGGGGGGGAGGCGGGCGGCCAGGCGCCAAAGAAAGAGGTCACATCCATATTCATCGCATTGGACATGCACATGTAAGCCGCTTTTAATGTGCTGTGACAGTGAAAGTTGTGTTGAGGCGGAAGGAGATAGCGAGCGAGGGAGAGGGAAAGGCAGAGATGGTGACAAATACGGAAGGAACAGCGGTGAGAAATGTGCACGTGCATCATGCGTGGGCCCTGGGTGGCGTCTTGAATGAATGTGAATGACCTGCACAATGCCGTGATCAGAGTTAGGCAGTCGTAAGTAATTCTTATTGTTTAAAAAAAAAAAATGGAGCCACTGTGTTGAAAAATCTTTCCTTTTCTTCATGAAAAAAAAAACCCACCCAGTCTCACTACATATAAGATTAAATGGCCACAAAGTTATCAAGGATGAAGGAGCAGAAATGACATGACAAGTCTAAACAAATAAATAAGTGTGGAAATAAATATATAAATGCATAAATAAATGCATTTTAGGCATGAAAATGGGTATAATTAATGTGGGCCTTTTCCCTATTTCCACATTAATGTATTTAGTTATTTGGATGCTAATTTATTTGTATATTTATACTTATGTTCTTTTTGTTCCTGGAATGCAAGTTTACAGTTAACTGTATCATGATTGTCAGCAAAGTTACACTGGTCTCTGGAAGACGTAATTCAAAATGTTGTAAATGATCTGTCACTGTAAGAATCCATAAAAAAAACAAAAATTAAAAGAAATTACTAAAATCTAGATCCTGGTCCAGATTTAAGTCTTGGCAGCCGTTGTGACACGTTACTTGCATCAAAGTTTCTAATCACCCAAGGCCCAGTCACACTATGACGTTTACCTCAGCGTTTGGTGAACGCGGTGAAAGGGAGAGAAAAGTGGCCAAACGTCAGCAAAAATCACGTTCCCGGAGTTTGGTAGCGACTCTCAAATGCAACACGGTATTCCACAACGTGATGCTAGTGGAGGCCAGCAAAGGCGGGCGTTAGCCAGCGCTCCATTGGAACAAGCGGGACCTTTGCCAACGTGGCAACGGGAGGGAGAGGGGTTCCACACACCGCTGTCCAGTGATTCTGAGCAGGAAGGGCGAAGCAGCGCCCAACCGTTAGCCACCGTAGATGATCGCACCAGCAACTTTGGCCAGCGAATGCTAACGGAGGCTACCTTGGTTGTAGCGGAGATTAACTTTCTCTACCGGTCTCCAACGTAGCCAGATGTACGTCGGCAATCGGCGAAAAATTTTCAAGATGTAGAAAATTTTGTACGCGGTTGCCGTTCATCAGCGAACACTGGCGAAGGCCAGCAGAGGCTACCGGAGGCTAGCGATCACCGTATTTTTCAAACCGACGTTTGCAAATAGGAGCGATTACGCCTTCATGGGTATGTTGATGACAAACAGCCAAATGGGAAAAAATTGGAAAGAAATCTTTCAAATAAAGTAAATATCCAGACCTGGATTTCACTAATTCTGGAGAAGGACTGAACCACTCTGCATTGTGTAAAGCTTTCACGTTAGTAGGAGGGACTGTATATCACTGGAGATAGAGGTAGTGTATCAAAAAAGTGTCTATCTCTAAAAAAAACAAACAAACCATAATTTAAAAACATTCTACCAACTGGAACACTTCCAAGATCTATTCACTTATTTCTAGTCTCAAAACCTACATCAGAAATTCCGTTACTTTGAGAGGTAACATGCCCTGAGCTACACAGACAAATAAAGAAATGAAGCGGTGCACATACAGTGTATACTGTAACATGTCTCTGAGGTGGTAAATGTCAAAAAAGCTTTTCGATTTTGTCCGGATAAACAGATGACTTTTTCTTAATTAATGATCTTCTTTCATGTGCTGCATCATAAATCCTCAAAATAGAATAAAATGTTTATGGAATATTAATGAAATACAACAGAACTGTTTTTTTTTCCTTAGTTAAAATTTTAATCAACTCACACATCAATCAATTCTTTACAGAACCTGGGGAAAAAAATGCAAAGTATCAGTGTAAAATGTTTATTCAACAACAGGATGAAACTTAATACATTTATCTACTCAGAACCTTGAAATACATGTAATTATTCAATGACCTAGGCTTTTCAAATGAAAGAAACTGACAAACGAGCTCATGTCAAACTACATGTAACTTCAGTTACACCTGCTCCTAATTTCCATCATACATGTAATGATAAGATTAGTCCCTGTAACAAGCCCAGACATGTCCAGCAAGTGACAGACAGGTGTATAGGGGGACAGGTCATTATTCCGAAGGTCAATTGTTCCAAAAATTAGGGTTAGGGTCAGGGTTAGTTAGTTAGTTAGATAGTTACTTTTAAGGGACCCACCCTAATAGGCAAAAAATACCCCTAATTTGACCCAAATTGTTTTATAAATATAATGCATATTTCTACCTGTAGGACAGGTCACTTAAAAGTAACTCTATTTTGCTCCATTTTACTAAGTTTGCATATAACCATTTTTAACAATTTTCGGACCAATGGGCCTTCGGAATATTGACTAGTCACCGGCGTATGGTATATTACATAAGCAAAACAAATGCTCTTTTTTTTTGTATTGATCTGGTGCATCAAAGTTAACCAAATTTTAATCAGTTTTCCTCATTTTACCCCTTTTTAATTTGGACACTTACACGTTGATAGCAAGTATTGTTTTTGAGTTATGTTAAAAATGAATATTCACTCACTGTATTTTACAGTTAACATGCCTAGGCTTTGGTGCCTATGCATTTGCCAAAGCCTGGGCATTAGATCCAACTATATCTAATGCACTGTTCAATCAATATACTTGAATTGCTCCCACTATAGAGAGATACTACAGAGATATACTACAGTACAGCAATGCACAAATACTTCAACCTCGTTTGCAAAACAGGAAATGAGCAAAAACATGTGGCTCTATGAGATTATATTTGTTGACTGATGGCTTTGCATTGCAACTGCCTGTCACGATGTCAGCATTGCTGTAAAAGAAACAAAAAAAAAAGAAAAAAGAAAGAAAAAAGTTGATGTAATGTCAAAGGGGCTCTCGGAGACATTGAGGAGGCAGTTTGGGGATTGAAGTGGTTGGGATGCAGTTCAAACAGAATTGGAAGAATAGGACCTTTATCAACAACACTTAACCTTATGATACCCTGCAGGATAGCACGTTTTGATAACAACACTTACCGGTACTCTCTTGCGGCCATGAATCACTGTGTTCAGTCCTTAGCTGTAGGGGCCTACATTGGACCATCCCTGAGGTGGAAAAGGGCTGTTGTTGGCAGTTAGACTCGAGGGATGAGATGTTCTCGTAATCCTACTCCTGACTTTTCAGACAACACCAGGGTCCCCTGGGCATCTCCACCCTCTATAGGCTTTAATTCCAACAAAGGGTTAGTGGCGACAGGGCTTCCCTGAGCAGACAAATTATGCTATCAGTTTTCACCACTGCTGTTGGGGAACACGAACGCCTTGCTTCTTTAAAAAAAGGAAGATCTCCATCTGGAAATGTGCTCGGAGTCAATCATAGAAAACTTGACCTGAATTAGCAAACCCTTTTTTTTTTTGTCTCACGAGTACTTCGGTTTATTTTGATGTATTGTGTTTAATAGAGGATACTTGTTTCAGAATACTGTAAGACCACTGGCATTGATTTCAGGGGAATCTGGAAGACAGGTTTATCCTGTCCAGCAGAGCGGTGTGCTGTGAATTTTTCTGGGCTCTATCCTCCAGCTTGCCTTGAACAGTGGGGAATCCTCCTCAATCACTATAAGGAGGTCCTCTTATCCCCACTCATATTTTAACCACCAGCCCCACACCGTAGGGCGCATGGTAACGGCCCGTCAGTGGCTGTAACTTAAGCGCCAAAATTGCTTTTTGACGATGTACCTAGTGTTGTTTTAAGAACCCCTATCTCTCCTGTCCAGCCCCCACCTCCCAAAATATGATTTAATCATTTTTCTCTCTTACGTTTCTCAGCATGGGAGCAAAAAGAGAAGACAGAGTAAGAAAGAAAGGGAAGACGAGAGGGGTTGGGGGAGGCAGTGAAGAGCATTCCAAAGTGGTGAAGACGGGGAAGACATTACAGGAGTTATTTCCGCAGCAAAGAGGAGAAAACCTCTTACGAGGCAGTTCTTACTCAGATCTGGCCGCTGAAGCTGATGTCAGGCTACTCCTCTTGAGAAGTCCTCCGGGTAAAAATCTGAGTAGGCTTTTAATCAAGACTCAGCAGACGTTATACAAACAACAGCCTGTGCTGATGTCATCCTGAGAAATTTGTCCTATTAAAACTCGGAGCTTAATTCCATTATTTATATACAGCATTTTTTCTCCTTCACCGTATCACATATTCCAGATCACATCGTCCGCAAAGTATATCTAACAAAAAAAATGAGACTACCCAACTGTGGTGCACATTGTGTTGTCCCAAACTTAAACAAAAACCATGATATTCATTTTTGCTTTATTTCAATAAATAATTTCTGCAACGTTTCATGCAGGTTTACAGATGCCCTGCAAATCTCCGAGGTACGCAGTAACCGTTGGCTTCCGTAGACTTCATTACAAAACTCGCCCATTCATCTTTTTTGCAACCTTTTGGAGCCTCGTCTGTCTTCCAGCACAACAAAATCATTACATTAAGCAAAAATAAACAAGTCTATTATGTTTTGTCGCCTGCTCCATATTTAGCTAGTGGAAGAATTGAAGCTGCATTGGAACTTGTTAGCCACTAGGGGGGAGATATAACTTTGATTGTTTTTGCTTCTTTATTAGCAAACATTTAGTAACCGACACAAAGAGTGGACATACTAAAGCCCCATTCTCACATCATCAATATACATCCTGGAATGTCATGGTTTCATGGTTTGTGCCTTTATCCTTACCTTTGAAAACCGTCGAGGGTCCAGGAGGGTGTCCGTGGTGAACCGGGATAATCGGTCATTGTGCCGTTGTCTTGTTTTAAACTTGGCTGAATTTTCAAGATGTTCAAAGATGTATTTTTTCCATCATGAACTTTGGGATATTTTTATAATCCATTGCATTTCTGTGTATGTCGTACATGCCGTGACATCACTGGGAGGTTTTCCAGAAGAGCCACGGTTGTGCTGAAGTTACACTACAGGTGTATTACATGTCTACGGTTATTTTTGCACACATCATGTGGTACAAGCCTGTTGCGTTCCGTCATCATGCCGCACACCAGCCCCATGAGTTACATTATCAAATCACGTGTTAGATTACATTCATGGGCAACCATGAACTTCACGCACTGGTTTGTCATGGTTGGTTGTAGACCATGATCTTCCAGGATGCATAGCCGTGAAACCTAGAATGGGGCTTTAGTCATTTTTGTCACAAATGGACAATCTAAGTCCAGTTTTCACACATTATATGTCTGATTTGGTCTTCCAGGTCCTGTGAAAAACATCTGTTTTTCTTTCGCTTGCTGGAGGTTTGGCTTTCTTCACAGCTGCAGGTTTAGTTCAATTCCTTTCCAGAATTAATCACCATATCCATACCACAATCACATTAGCTAGTTAATGTATTTGTACATGGTAGGAAAAGGTTTAAAAGCCATTTAGGTTTCAAGGAAATTTCAAGAGTTTTGATCAGTGATTGGAAAGATGAAGCTTGGTATAACTGTAACATGGACTACAGTATTCATGGAATACAATATCCATTTAAGTGCACAGACCCTAATTAGCGCATATGGGGTCTTTGTGGGGCCTCTTGGGGGGAAGGGATTGGTGCTATTTCCAGCATCTGGGACCATTCCTGGATCAGAACATGCCACCCGGATTGCCCGGATTCGTGCCATTCACATTAATAGTTGGCATCAAAACATAATCTTAACGGACAGAAACCTACCTTTTGCTGTGTTTTACTTCAGTTTCAGAAGATGGGAGGGTTCCTCAGCTGATTCGATGTCGTAAATCTCCCAGGTTTCATTGCCTGCATGAAGCCTTGCTTCATTTCCTGTGTCAAAACGAGTCCCGCACGCAAATCGTAGAAAACGTTTCATTGTAAAATGCAAGACAATAGTTTGTCATATTTGGGTGTCCAAATGTCTTTGTAAAGGTGGAATCCCAGAATAAAGGAATGAAATTCAAATGTACTGCTTGCTATTTCTCTCCCAGGTTTCATGCGTCAAAGTAAGACCGGCACGCAAATCCCAGAAAACGTGCCCTTAAAAGTGATTTCTAAGTACCCTATGTTCAATAAAAACAACTTATTTAGCGCACAGTGCGCTGAAACGCTTTAATACGGTAATAGAATAAGGGTTGATTTCTGCTGTTTCATAGATACACTATTAGTTCCCCCATGCTTCATGGAATATGACACCAGACCGTAGATATTTCCCGTATTTCGTTAGAACTAGCATGGGGTAACAAATTTATCCCTTAGTGAACATGAGCTCAAAACCCGAAATACGAGCTATATTCCCTGCGTATTTAGGTTATGAATATTTAGTAGTTTTCAGTGGGTAATACAAGATTTTATTTCATTCCTGTTTGACCAATGAGATTACTTAATACATGTTAACTAAATGACAAAAAAGTCTCAATATTTCATTGTGGAGAAGAAGCTCGTAGGCGCAGTTGTCTAAAAACTGAGAAATGCAGCAACACACTTTGTTCAACAATTCTTGGACAAATATCTGAATTTGTGTAGCATTAGTGTTTTATTTGAATGGAGCTCCTTTTCGGTACTTCTTCTACATTTTTTTTCCTGTACGTAAATATGATGCTGCCACCCAGTGGACACATCTGTGCCGTCGTGGCAGAGAACAGAAACACGGGCTGACATCACTCGCTCATGATTACATACGCACAGACGGAGAAGCATAATTCATAAATAAGCAGTTAACAATGATTTTCCACTGATGTGCAGAATCATCACTCATGTGTGTAAAACCTCGAGTAATCTCAGCCTCTGTGTGAAAATTGGACTCGCTGCCACGCAGCCATATTTCTCATCTCTCCCTCACCATCTCTTCCCAACCATTTTTCCTACTTGAGAACATATTGTTCCCACGCCCTACCTTGTGGTAGACACCCACTTGGGACTGCTGAAGCACTGTGTACATATGACCGCAAGTGGTGTTATTGCTACCAGGGATCACCTTACCCACTGCCATCAGTTACACTGTAAAGTTTGACACAAACCCAGGGAGAGTTCATGGGTGGAAGGGGGGGGGAGCTTTGTGAGACGTACTGTACATCATTCATTGCACTTGCATGCACTATTTTAGTTTGGATTTGTCTTGAATAGTATAGAGTGACTGATTTAGATTAAGATACTTGTAGACAACCTGCTGGCTGTTGCATTTGTGTATTTTTCTTGGTGGATGTGTGCGTTGTTACGCCCTGTTCCCACACACGATTTTGACCACGGCTGTCCATGAACACACCGCGTCAAAGTTGTTGTGGTGAATCTTAGCCACATCCTGTCAACTCACAAGGCTTCTCTCCAACAGCATCATGTCCTTATTATGTTGAAGAAGACAAGTCATCACGACGAAACCATAAACCACCATGATTTTGCACACCTTCAAGACTCTATCAAAACTCTGTCGTGGCACAGTCCTGTATAGTCTTAATCGTAGCAGGTCCTGGGGATAGTCTTGGTCACTCTTGATAAGTGCTGATGGTAAAAGATGCGCCACAACAGTTTTAAATTGTTTAAATCTGTCGTGAAACTTTTAGAAATCTTCTTGCCGTCGTCCTGAAGTCTCGTGTTGTCTTGCTGCCATCTTGTAGGCAATTTTGGACTTTCTTGGATATTCATATTAAGTTGTGCAGCTAGACTATGAGCCCCTTTTCCCATGAACATGATTTTTGACCAAAACACCACCACAACTATCAAATTGGGGCAGGTCCTGGGGATAGTCTTGGTGATGTCTTGGTGACTCTTGATAAATCCTGCTGGTACAAGGTGCCGCCGCAACAGTTTTAAACTGTTTAAAGCTGTCGTGAACTGTCAAGTCGAGTCAAATCAGGGAGCATGCGCTGGCGCCGTGCTTTGCCGCATCCACGACACCACGCAACCGCCTTGGCTCCTGGATGACAGCCACCCGGGCAGACAACCGGTCCATCACCACATTCCTAAAATAACCATCTATCTGCCACAGCCAGGTGAAATGAGGGTGCCCCCTTGGCCTTCTCCAGCTACTGGGGTCCTCAACACTCCTCTTGCTGTCATCCTGCAGTCTTGCTTTGTCTTGCTGCCATCTTGAAGGCTGTACAGGACTGTACCACCATAAATTCTTGATAGTCTTGATGGTGTCATGCTAAATCATGGTGGTTCTTGTTGGTTCAATCCTGATGAATCATCTTCTACGTTGTAATAAGGTCATGGTGTTGTCATAGAGAGGTCTTGTAAGTTGACAGGACGTGGTCAAGATTGCCACTGACAAATTTGTTCTGGTGTATTCATGGACAGTTGTGGTCTTAATCATGTATGTTGGAATGGGGCTTAACCCCGACTCTAAGAATACCCAGGAGTACCTTCGAGAAAGTGGTAAGACAAAGTAAGACTGCATGGCGGCATCTTATACCATCGCGAGTGTCCAAATCTTGTGAAAATGAAGACTGTGAAATGATAACATGATGTGGGCTTTATACTTCTCAGGGAACATGACTGGAGACACATGCTTACATCAAATGTCCTCGGCTGACGCAAGGGAATATCTTATCATATCAGGTTGTCCTAGAACACAGCTGTTGGTGAGGTCACCTGAAAGAAAGCCAGCACAATCTCACCAAGACGATCCCCGATTTGATAATCGTGATGGGTGTCGTCGTCAAAAATCATTTGTGTGGGAATGGGTTTTTGATAATAAGTGTGTCTCAGTTAAATTTGCAATTTGATTTTGGATACTAGGGCAGAGCGAAATCTAAAAGAGGCTGGAGGAACTGCAGTGTTGGGCGGTGACTCTCCACAATTTAAACGCTATTGCCGACCCCTTCTAATGAAACAGAGCTGCTTCATTCAGTGTTAATATCAAAAATACTGATTGGCTACACTTTGTAACTTTGCACTTGACCCTTTAAGCAGTAATGTGTCATCTCTTTGGCTTGTCTCTCTTTTATTATGATAAATGGGTAAACAAGTAAAGGTCAACACGTAATAAACTGTACTGCCTTTACCTTACATTTGGCTGACATTATCAAGATGAGATAAATTTATTTTTATTGATCACGAACAATAGGTCACAGACTGATGGTTTACCTTCGGCGAGGTGAACTATTAGTTATCTTAAGTCGGTTATTGGTCGGGGACAGAGACTTCATATTGGCAACACTTGCTGTTCAGAAAACTCATTTGGATGGAAACCTACCACTCTCACTCTCTCCAGA
>OMMV01174445.1:0-12575 GCA_900302635.1 Chatrabus melanurus | reverse complement strand
TTATGGTTATCCAGTGTACTATAACTAGGAATCATGATTTATTGATTTTAAATGGCATGCACACGGATGAAATAAAATTTAAAAAAATAAAAATTGAGCTTCCCCCCCCAGCAATGAAAAAATGGGATGATCCTAAATGGACTGCATTTCTCTCGCGCTTTTCCATCTAGCAGATGCTCAAAGCGCTTTTCAATGATTCCTCACATTTACTTCCCCAGCCATTTTTACAGCTGGGTGGACTGAGACGATGCAGATTAAGTGTCTTGTCCAAGGACACAGACTAGTAGCATGAGTGGGATTTGAACCCAGGTCTACATATTGGCAGGCCAGCTCCTTATCCACTCAGCTACCTGCTCTACGATTCTGTGAATTTCATGCTTCCACCTTGTACATTTCAAGAGTTATGGTCCCGTGAAGTACCTGAATGATGGCCGTAACCTAACCCCTTATAATGGGGTGTAAACGCACAACGCGTACACACACGAGCAAAAACTTCCTACTTTCTTTTGGGACCAAATGGCGCACAGAAACTGACTATGAAGCAAATCAAAGGTGGTGCTGCTGGATCCACTGGTTGAGTTTTTATGAAACTACCCTGGTTTGTTGAGCACTTTTTTAAATTTATGTGTTCCTTCATAGTTTTGATGTCTTCAATATTAATCTACATTGTAGAAAGTAATAAAAATAAAGACAAACCATTGAATGAGAAGGTGTGTCCAAACCTCTGCCTGGTCTCTGTATCTCCAATGGAACGGAAGCCAACATCCTCATGGTTTCAGAGGTCCTGAGAGATCACACAAAAACAAATTTACACCCAGTGTGAAAAATGGACTGGTACACGTTTGGCGCATTAGCAAGAAGTGGCATAAATGTGATCACTGATGCAGGAATGTCGATTTCTGGTGTGGAGCCCACAGCCTCCCCTGGGCGCACTCTCTCAGCAGTTATACCAGGAATGAGGCTCGATAGGCGGCGTGGGCTGCAGCTCATAGCAGGCCAAGAATGCCTGAGGTGCTTTCTGAAGACAAACCCCGAGAGTGTGCAGCTGCTTTATTTCTGTAGGATACAAGAAGAAGCTACTGCAAAGGGGGGGTCAGGAAGAGGTGCAGCACTTACTATGTTACTGATGGTCCAGAATATTTAAGTTGGGCAGTGGCGTTGGATGCCTTGCAAGGACTTCTTGGTCTTGAGTACCTCAATTGCCAGGTAGTGGTTGGGCGGTATTCCACACCGTTGTTCTGGTTCATAGCGGTTTAAGCGCTTGTTAAAGGTCGGTTTTCACTCCCACTCTGATTTACTTTTTCAATGTTTCAGTCCGATGGAAAGAAGAGAATTTTGTGTAGCGTTTCCAAAGCTACTTATAAAATGCGACTGTGGGCTTCTTTTTTTTTTGACACATTGCCTGAGACTACAGGGTAAATCCAACTCAAATCACTGGATTTTGATGTTCCCGACTGGCCATCTCCGATTTGTTTTCATACTTTCACAAACTAATGTGATTATTCCCAGTAAACGCCATACAAAATTTCACAGACTTCTAAAACGACTCCAAAGCACAAACAATTTTTTTTAATTTTTTTTATTTTTATTTTTTTACAGTTTTCAGCAAGCTATAAACTGACAAATATGCAACCATGGATCTTCTTTTATAGTAGTTAAACACATCTAGTACATAAAAACAACTCCTGAAAATTTCATGCATCGAGCATGAATAGTTCAAAAGTAATGACTTATTGAACTTAGCATCTTTTTCTGTACCACTTGTTTTTACAGTAAAATCAGTGCCACGCCACGTTTTTAAAGCCCCAATATCTCAAGAACTAATAAAGATATAAGGCTGCGATTTTGCAAAGTGTTTACTGGGAGTAATAACACAAGTTTGTGAAAGTATGAAGCAAATCGGATCTGGTCAGTCGGGAGGCGTCCAGTGATTTCACATGGACCCTATAGTTTTTTTGTTTGTTTTTTTTGGCTTAAAAAAATGGTTTTTTTAAAATTTTTTATTAAATACATGTCTGGTCACTATTTCCCCCAAGTGCATTGGTTGACATAGTCTGCTGCTGGTCTCACATTAATGATATCAGTGTTGTGGTGTAGTTGGCCCTCCTTCAGAGTTGCCAAGTCCATTCTTCATCATCATCATAATAATAATAATAGTATATAGTAAATGAACTACATTTCTAATAGCACTTTTCTGTCTGATGCAGATGTTCAAAGCGCTTCACAATGATGCCTCACATTCACCCATTCACACACACTTGCACACCAGTGTTGGCGTGCTACCATGCAAGGTGCTCAACTGCAAAGCAACTTGGGGAATAGGAACCTTGCCCAAGGGACCTTAGTGATTTTTCTGGATTGACAAGGAGTTGAACCGAGGATCCTCTGGAATGTAGCCATCTATACATACAAAGTGTTTCACAAAAACCAGAAAAACACAATAAAACACTAAACATTCAAAACACAGTAACGACAACATTACGATAAGAATTTCCCACAGTCATTGATTATAGGCGGCCAAGAGCAGAAAAGTCTTAAGTCTAGTTTTAAATAGGGATGTCCCGATCCGGTTGCAAAGATCAGTATCTGGCCTGATCAAGGCATTTTTTAAATTTTTTTTATTTTTATTGATCGCATCGGCTTTATTAAACACAATGATCAGTCTGCGTTCTATCATTGGTCCCTTTTATAAGTGCTGCTTCGCCGTTGCTGAAAGCACCTGCTCTGTTCAGTGGTTACTGCTAGCTCCCCAGCAGCATTGCGGCACATTTCAGAAGCACATTTATGCTCTGCTTCACTTCAAATGCATGCCAAGTCTATTTTTGACAGATATTTCAGGAACAACATTTTGAGTAATGCTCCTCAAAGACGGACAGTCAGATGTGAGAGAACGTCAGCTCTGACATTTTGGCCATGTGGCGCGCTTCTCTGAGCATGATCCAGCACGCCAGTGGTTTAGTGGCGAGGACCCCGGCAGCTGGAGAAGGCTAAGGATGTGCCCACTTTTCCACCTGGCTGCAGCAGATAGATGGCTAATTTTGTGCGGTGGGGATGTACAGGTTGTCTTTCTGGGCGGTTGCCATCCAGGAACTAAGGCAGTTCTGTAGTGTGGTGGATGTGGCGTCATGCGGCACCAGGGCATGCTCAAAGACCAGAACCATGACGAATGTGCAGTTCAGTCACCCAGTCGAGTCACTGTTTGGTGTTTTCTTAGCAGCATTACTCAAAAACGAAAGAATTGATTTGCGCCACACTTGTAAGACAGGTAGGTCTACCCTGGATGGTATTCTCTTAGACTTTGGGGTGGGTATGTCAACACACTGCAATGAGCGGAACAAATGCATTTCGACTGCACGTCGTCAGTAAAAGTAGAACAGAGCAGAACTTGGCCTTTCACATTGTTTCCATTCTGTGCTGCAGAGCCCCGCCCTTTGGCACATCAATCAGAGAAACCCCACCCACGGCATTTTAATCCAGTACAGACAGACCAAGAGGACGGAAGAAACAGAAACAGAGAGGGAGAACTCATCACTTCCACGTCTGACTTTCTAAGCCTGTAGTTTGACTCGTTAGCTGTCGAGGGGAAAGCACCACCCTGCTTCACACTCGTGCGCTTACACACAACCACGGCTAGAAACTGCAGTTCCTACACTCTGATAAAGATCAACCAAACAACACTTGCTCACATGAACAAAGTCACTTGCAGTTTTTTTTTTTTTTTTTTAATAGACTTGCAGTAACCCGTGCAAACAATGGGACGAAATGTTCAGCACCTCCAAGCAGGCAGTAATTAAGTGCAATAAAACCAGTAAGAGGTGTGCTGCTCCCACGGGCTGGGCGGAGCTATGACGGGTTTGAGTTTCACAATGCATGACAGGGAAAAGGACAACGACAGATCGGTCAGAAGTATTCAAAATCTGAGGATTTTCTATTCAAAATCTGAGGATTTTCTATTCAAAATCTGAGGATTTTCTATTCAAAATCTGAGGATTTTCTATTCAAAATCTGAGGATTTTGAATAGAAAGAAAAGTTGATTATTTTCCGAGAAATCTCTTGTGGAACCTTGGCGGTGTTTTGTGGTGACGCTGCTGGTCATAATGTCAGTGCTGCATCACCACCGAGGCAGATCCGTTATGGTTTCATTATGACGGGCTAGAGATGCACAATGCATGACTGGAAAAGGACCAAGTGTTTTCAAAATCCCATGATTTCTCAGCATTAAGATTTTGGATGGATGTTTTTGTTTGTTTGTTTGTATTTCTTGGAAAACAGCCTTGCTTTTTTAAAAATAAACTAGACGGTCCCATGAGTATAGAACAAAGGTGTGTGTGTGAGTGAATTAGTTACCTCGAGTCTGTGGTGACATGGTATCATCGAGAATATTGCCTTTAATCTCACTGGATTCTGTCTTTAATGCTATTGATTGGCTTTGATGTAATTCTATTCTGCCTTTAACCTTTTTTGGCTCAGTGGAGCGGACACACACACACACACACACACACACACACACACACACACACACACAACCTCCTTGGTGGGGGGTAACTAGAAATGCTTGTGTAGTGCCCCCTAAAGGCTATTTAAATAATTGTAGTCATTATATTGAATAAATAAACTGGTAATGGTATTTCCAAAGGTATTTCCTGTGTTGCCAATAGGTTAAAGTACGAGTTGCGCTCTTTCAAGGCCTAAAACACTCAATCTCATAATTTTTTTTTAAAAAAAGTGTATAGTTTTTGGGTGGGAACCCATTATCTGGATCCACTACAGAATTTAATAGTTTTGTAATGTAATGACACAACTGGAGACCCCTGAGTAGAAAACGGCGCCGATTTAAAAAGCTCAAACAGTCTTTATTGGCAGCTAAGCAACAGTTAGCAGTAGCAGTCCGCTCTCAGTGTCCAGGTGGGAGCAACTGGTGACGTGGTCGGTAACACAGGCGTGGATTAGCTACACAGCTAATCGGCTCAGTCCGCTAAAGGAGAATCCAAATCCGTTAGCAGAGGGTCGGTAAACGGAAATCACACGTACCACCTAGACAGGCCAATAGAGGGCAGGCTAAAGTCTGAAGAAACAGGAAGGCAACGGCGGTCGAGAGCTGAAGATCAAAACACTGGAACACAAGAAAGCTGGTATACAGCAGGGGTCCGTACCGCAGACGGGTATGGACCCCTGCTGAGATAAGACGTCTGGTATGCCCATCCTCATGTTTTCGATATGTCAGCGCTGGATATGGCGACCAGTTATTAGTCCGCGATTTTGTGTGGCGGCACCGAGCGCTTTAAGTTGAAACAACATAACAACGGTGCGCGTCGTCTTGCTGCGTTTTCTCTGCGGTGCCAACGCAGCAAAAGCAGCAGCGTTTTAAAAACATATTGACGCGTTCCTTTCTTTCAAATACACACAGTCTGTTTCTGACAGATGGTGCATGTGATAAAACCTTCTTACCTCTCAGTCAGGGAACACATAAATACACAAGTCTTTCTTTCTCCTCATGTTTTCTTCCTGCTCACACAGACTGTGCAGGCGCGTAGCCAGAGGGGCGAGGGGACAGAACGCCCCCCTCCCCAACCCCCTTAGAGCAAAGGTCCACTTTTGAAGACATTTTAGACATATTTTGCATATAATAATAATAACCGCAATAATAATTAATGTTGATGATGAATATATTTTTAACAACTAAAATGTTTATCAATATTACTCTGTCCTAGTTTTACTACAATTCTGCACTAAGTGCAATTGATGAGCCATAAAAAAAAAATCTGTTTGCTTATTTTGATTTTTCTGCATAACTAAAGTGGGATGTGGAGCAATATTTTCTTTTATTTTTGTTTGATTTGATTTTGAAGCAGTATCTAAGCTAGGTCATAACTGAGTCTGTTTGGAGTTCTAGCTTTAAAATCAGGTCAGTTAGGGTTGTGGAAGTCGTAAATCTGAAAGTGATTAAGGGTGTTGGGGTTAGTAATCTTATCAAATGGTAAAAGAAAAGTTAAAAATGTGCAAAAGAAAATACTAATAGAACACGCATTGAGCAGTATAACTAAAGTACTAAATACCTCAGTTACACACCAATACCACACACAAGTTATGCATGCATTTAAATAAAATTTATATAATCAGTATTAAGCACATAAATGTATCGATATCATGATGCGTATCGGGTCTCGAAGATCCAACAATATGCATCGTATCGGCTTTAGAGAAACGATATAGAGCTCCAGTATACACTCGAGACAATCTGGCAGTGGGGTGAGGGACTTGTGACGGTTAAATGGTTTATATACCAATTAATCTGGAAATAAGCATGCATGTGAACCCGGAAACCCGAGTGCCCAGGACGTAAAGGCAATGACATGCACTAGGAGCAGGACCGTCAAAATAAAAGCACGAGGAGAATAGCATGGAGCATGTACACAAGGAGTACAAACCAGAGATAAATACTAGAAATATAACGCATGGGGGATAACGCTAGAAGGGACAGCAACCCAGAGAACAGAAGACTAACACCAGAACATGGACCATGTCAGCAGCTAGGTAACTGCGGGCTCGGAGATGAGCTACTAATATATATAGATTGTGGATTCGATTCCAGGTCTGTGCTTCACGCTACTTGTCTGTGTCCTCGGACAACAATCTTAATCTCGCAGTCCGATAACCTATAACTGATCGCTGTCAGTCAGTTCTGGCCTGTAATGGACATAGTTAAATGGAGGGCTTTCATGATATGTTAATTTTGTTGCTATGGTAACCATGGTTGCTGGGTTGACAATTCTTTCTTGAATATCTCAGCTTCTACTTAAGAGAGAGAGTTGATGTTTGGCTCATATGAAAGGCCTTTGGAAGGTCTTCCAGGCAATGTTGATTTGGTTGCTAGTGTAAACAATGGTTGCTAGGGAAACATTCATTTTGAATATCTCAGGAACTACTTATGATAGACACTTAATGTTTAGCTCATATGAAAGTTATTGTATATTGACTAAGTAATAAAAGAAAGTTTTGTTTCTGTGGGGGGGAAAAAAGGTTGATTTGTGTTTCTGCCACTCTGGGACATCCCACCTGTGGGGCTTTACACACTGCTTCTAGTTCTGCCTTATGAAATTTTGGGGTAAATTGAGAGTGGTTTATTTTAGTTTAATTATTGTATGCATGTCTATGTGCATATATATATATATATATATATGTTTCATGTTATTGATTTTAATGTGCTGTTATTTATGGATATGTTCATTTGGAAAAGCACTTTGAAATATATACTCTGACTAGAAAGTACAATACAAATAAAGTTATTATTGTTGTTGGACACTTGGACACCTGTCCGAGTGAAGGACATGAGGACAGATATTTACTATAGCAGCCAGTAATTATTTTTGTCATTTTGAATTGTGTAATTAGTTTCAGAGAATGTTTTACCCACTGGTGGAGCAGAATTTATAAATTTTTTTTCTTTCTACTGGACAAGTAAAACTGTTGGCCTTAACCTCCTAGGACCCGAGCTTGAACAGGAATTAGGTTTTGGAAAAAATGATCCAATGATGTGAGCGCAGGGTCTCAGGAGGTTGATGTTGAAGCCTGAAAATATGGTGCTAATATTTCTCTAATATTTCTTGTCTCCAGGTTCATTACCCAGATGTGGAGAGAGTGGAGTGGCTGAACAAGGTAAAGACAGAAAATAACACGCATCATAAGAAACTCATCTGTCATCATCACACTTATTGTCAACCTTTGTGGCCTTTTTTTTGTGTGTGTGGCTGAACTAAACGGTGCTTTCTTTCCTTTTTATGTCTGATTGTGTCCCGCCTGATGTTTGTGCCGTCTCTCTGGGTTCGGCTTTTTCTGTCTCACCGGTGACATGCTTTAGATTTAATAAGGACAGGATAACACACACCTGGACGTGAAACCGCTCAGCGATTGTCCAATTACTTTTGCACATGACATCCAGTCATCACCTTAGGTCACGGATTGGCGTCCAAGTCTCACAACCATACAGGAAGCACCAGGACCCTAAAGACTTGGACCTTCGTTCTCCTGCAAAGATATCGGCACCACCAAACAAGTCCGTCGACTTCTTGACTCCATCAGCTCTTCACAGGTGTCTCTCGATCTCGAAGGCCGCGGACCCAGAGACAAGACTGTCCCAGCCGAGATTTTTTATTCATTTATTTTGTACCCATGTCCCTCCTTCCCCTCCTGGTTTGCTCCACATTAGACCTGATAGCCCGTGAGCTAGCAGACACAGGCGGGTACCGTATATAAAAATAGGATCTGTATCTGGAGCTCGGCTGGACCCCGATCCTCCCTGGAGAGAGAAGTGATGAGGATACGGAAAGAGCATCTTTTACTGTAACTGTTCAGCTCGACTTCCAGGCACACGCTCAAAAGACAAATGGTTTTTCTATTAGTGAAACCTGAGGCGGTGATGGTTTCTCTCATGGCTGTGTGAGACCGGACCAGATCTGATTGGATGAGCAATAAAAAAAGAGAGATGATTAATAACCCAAATGCACCATATTCATAATTTGGTGACGTGTACGAATCATAACTTGCAGTCACTGTTGCTGTTAAGAGGCAGTGAAACAAAAGTTAAAGTTGCTCCAATTTTGGTAAAAAGTGATGCAAATTACTGGTTGAGCTAATAGGATACCAAAGCGTAGATCTGGTGGCCACCAAAGCCACCGCTGCTCCTTTCCTGTCAAATACATGCAAATCTTTGGGGAAAAAAATCAATACTTGGTAAATTGCTCACGCTGTTGGCGCTCAAACTCGTGCTGTTTTCAAAAGGCAATGTTTTGTGTGCAAAATTCAGACATTTAGAATTGTAGTTCTGCGTCCTGTTACAGCGCGGTTTAAGTGTTTGAGAAGGACTCCGCCAAGCCTTCAGTGTCCTTCTGTCTTCATGACTTTGTCCTCTCAGACGGTGAAGCAGATGTGGCCGTTCATCTGCCAGTTTGTGGACAAGCTGTTCAGAGACACCATCGAGCCGGCGGTGCAGGGCGCCAACCCGTACCTCAGCTCCTTCTGCTTCACCAAGATCGACTTGGGCAACAAGGTAACAATGCAAAAAAAAAATAATTCAATCTACCACCATGACTTTTGTAATGATGTTTGTTAAAATTAGAGCTGCAGCAATTAATCGATTATTAATTGACTATTAAATTAATCGACAACTATTTTGATAATCAATTAATTGTTTTGGAACAGAAAAAATCCAAACTTTCTGATTTCAGCTTCTTAAACGTGAATACTTTCTGGTTTATTTTACTACTTTCTTCGCTCCTCTCTGGCATTAAACTGAATATCAAGACAATTGAAGGCATCGTCTTGGGCTCTAGTCAAACATTGATGAACATTTTTCGCCTATTTGTGACATTTTATGGACCGAACAACTACCGCATTTGACCGTTTAAGCGCACAGACCCTAATTAGCGCACATGGGGTCTTTGTGGGGCCTCTGGGGAGGGTGCCTGGTGCTATTTCCAGTATCCGGGACCATGTCTGGATCAAAACACGCCACGCGGATTGCCTGGATTCGTGCCATAATCTTAACGGACAGAAACCAACCTTTTGTGGGGTTTTACTTCAGTTTCAGAAGACGGGAGGGTTCCTCAACTGAGTCGATATCGTAAATAAACCAGGTTTCATTGCCCGCATGAAGCCTTGCTTCATTCCCTGTGTCAAAACGAGTCCCACACGCACATTCCAGAAAATGTGTAAAATGCAAGACAATAGTTCAAGTTTGGGTGTCCAAGTGTCTTTGTAAACGTGGAATCCCCGAATAAAGGAATGAAATTCACATGTACTGCTTGCTATTTCTCCCCGAGGTTTCATTGCTTCATGAACCAAAGCTTCATGCATCAAAGCGAGACCCACACGCAACGATTTCTAAGTACCCTATGTTCAATAAACGATTTATTTCGCACCCAGTGCGCTTAAACGGTCGAATACAGTAATCGATTATTTGGGAAAATAATCAATCACTTGATCGACTATGAAAACAATCATTCATTGCAGCCCGAGTTGGAATAGATGTTTGATACATCCAGTCCTTTCTATGGCTGATTCAGAGACACTAATTCATGCTCCACATGCTGGTGCAGCGTGTCTTCAAATAGTTCAAAATGCAGCTGCTGGCGTTCGAACTCGGACTTGGAGATTTGACCAATATTAGACCAATATTGTCTAATATTGGTCTAATATCTCACAGATACAGGTCTCTGTACCTGTGAGGTCAGCCTTCACGGTTTTGTTGCCAACATTTGCCACACCAAGTGGTCGAACAGCTTCTTATCCCGCAGAATTTGTGGAGCCTTAAGTACCTTCTCGTGCTCTGCGTTCTCAAGATGTATGTTTGCTCTGTGTTCCAGAGATGAAAAAGAAGTCAGCGGGCTGCAAAGCTTTCCTCTGGAGCACTTTGCCTGCTGACGTTAAAAACGCTCAAACACTCTTCAGTGTTTTCAAACGCATTTTAGAGCATTATTTTCAGTTCAGTTAAAACTTCCCACAGCAGAAAAGAATAATTAAAGTTGATGGATAGAAACAGGAACACTGTAGGTCAGATTTGACGTATCAGAAAGAAGTGCTCAGAAATAAAAGAAATTTTGTTAAACCTTTGTTTAAGTAAACCTGGTTTTTGTTTCTGCAGCCTGTCAGAGTGAACGGGGTGAAAGTTTACACAGAGAATGTGGACAAGCGGCAGGTCATCATGGATCTGCAGATCAGGTGATTGCAGCCACAAACTCTTTTTTTTTTTTTCTTCTTCTTCTTTCTGCTACAATAACCAAGAAGTCGTTTCCCAAATCTGAAATTGTAGAAACAAAAACTAAAAAGTGTAGTTTGTGTTTGCTCCAAAATACTTTAACACAAAATTAAAGTATTTGTAGTTTTTAGGTTTTATGTATTTCTTCCCTTACATATTATTAATTTTGCTATTTTGTTGCTTTTGCTGTTCTTTCTTTTTTTTTTTTTAGTTTTGTTGGGAATACTTCGATCGACGTGGACATCAAGAAATACTACTGCAGAGCTGGAATCAAAAGTATACAGGTAGGAAATGTTCTAATCGTCTATACCGTGTCCTTTTATTGCCGAGGGAGAAATAAAGAATAACTCTGCAGTAATGATATAATGGCCACGTCGTATTCCTGTGGGCTGTCGGTTTGTCTTCCACACAAGCACCTCTTGTGCAGTTGCAGCAAATTAACAATTAAAATGATGGATTGCAGGAAGACCTGCCACATTGCCGAGGAAGTTTAATGTGATCGTGAAGCTTTAGAAGAGCACAAACAGACCCTCGCCCCTCATCAGTTCCTTGGGAACATTGAATACGTTGATTAGTTTGACCTGCATAACGACATCTCGAGTGTTTTGGGGGGGAAAAAAAACCAAACCTAGTAAGTACAAAAACGGTAAAGTTGAGAAAACGCGCCACCATATCGATCTTTGGCTTCAAAAAGTCGACCAAAGCTCAAAGTTGCCAGGTTTTGGCTGAATAAGTGAATCGGTTCTCGGGAACTTGCTCGGTCCTGCTGCTTCAATATCGATGAAACCGTAAACGTTTTCTTATCGAACGGTGTGTCATAAGATGAGGTGAAACCCAGTAAGTCTGAAAGTGGTCTTAGTAGCAAGTGACTTTGTAGGGTTTTCCAAAAATACTCAAGACATGTATGTTGAAATACACACTTATTTATGTAAAAAAAATCCAAGGGGGTTTAATGTGGACTAGACTGGTATCGTCTGGTGTGTAAAATAGTGCAGACTGGTTTATACCGGTATATTTTGGGCTCGGTCAGACTATACCTGGGTATAGTTTGGCCGGAGCTGGAGGGGGGGGTAATCTGGCCTGCTACACCATTCTCAAACCCTTTACAAGGGTTAAAAAAAAAGAGAAAAGAATGTTGCCTGTGTTTCTGTGTTTCTCTCAATGAGGGCTTTAATTTCTTCAGGTGTGACCACCTTATTAACACGTGACCTCCCCAAAGCCGGTTTACATAATGTGTTGACTCGGGACTGATAACAGAGACGTTATCCACGTTTGTTTGGCAGAGGATCAGGCCGTGTTTGCTGTTCAGAGATCAGAGGGAGGCAGTTCTGAGGTTTACAGAGAGGAGAAACGACTCCGTATCCGAGTATTTGTTCATTAGCAGCTCCGCTTCCAGACTCCGTCAGCTCGTCACAGGCTTTTCAAGAAACAAGTCCTTCAGACACTGAAGATCATCCTGTGTTCTTTCATTTAGATATTAGTCGTTCTTTGTGTTCCTGAAGGTTAATTTGATGACAGTGGCTCAAAAAGCAGCTCATTACTTCGTCCAACGCTGTTCAGCTTATTGAAAAGTCTCACAAACCTTCGTTATGACATCAATAAAGTACACAGGACTTCCATCAGGCTGCAGTTTGATCGCGGCGCTACGTTTGTGTAATGATTGGCCAGATGTGTTGTCAGCAGTCCAGTGGGCATTTACCTTCTTCCAGGCCGCCGCTGATCTTTATTGACATTATTGAGCTGTGCTTTGGCATCGGTACGCTGTGATGCTTTACGGTGAGAAATTCTGTGACATTATCAAAGATGGTTTGTGCAATATTG
>OMMV01174441.1:0-12856 GCA_900302635.1 Chatrabus melanurus | reverse complement strand
CGCTGATTCATTGTGTTGTTGTTGCATTTTTGTGCTTTGTTGTTTGTCTTCTTTCTCCCCCGCCACCTTTTTGTTTGCTTTGTTGTTGTCCTTTTCTGTCCCCCCCCCCTATCGGTTCTGGCAATGTTACACTTTACATGTAAAATGAAATAAAAAGATATTGACTAACAAGAGGAGCTTATAGGGTCTATAGAGCTCCTCTTGGCAAAGTAAAGGTGTTTGGCACAACACGGCATTCAGACCATAACCCTGCTTGCTAAAGCTGCCGGACAGGACAGGGCTAAAAAAACAAAAACAACAAAAAAAACTTCATCACAAAGCATGCAAACTATTGATCTGTTGATGTCTAATGCTGATGTGTTGAACACAAGTCATCTGAAAACCTACTGGTGGAATCACTTTGGCTTCTTACAGGAACCAGTTAAAGCTACTGTAGTGTTGGTCGACACTACATCAGTACTGGTATAAACTAGGCCTCTTCCTTCAACCTAAATTAAAAAGTCAGACTGCACCACACAGCAGCATTCCATTCTTACTGACAGAAATACTATAGATTTGTGAAAATTGATTTATGTGCATGGTGCTGTGAGAGGGGACCCCATTAATGTGCACACCCTTCCGTTCTTACTTTTGATTATTATATATGACTCTAGAATGCAGCAATTACGATAATTGCCAGAGCTTCCCATGATCTCTGTAAACTGTGGCAGCCTGCTATAATCTAGTTTGTTCCACCACAGTTTCATAATAAACCAAAAATACTTTTACATGTTTCTGCAAAGCATGTCTGTCGGCAGTCGAGCCACTGGGCTGCATTGAGTGTCTTCGACAATTGGCAAGAGCCAATTATGTTTGTCCAATTACTTTTGGCCTCCAAAAACATGCAGACTGTGCATACAAATGGGTGCAATGGTATTTTTGTTAAACCCTTTGAATTAAAGCTGAAAGTCGACACTTCAATAATCGTGTCATTTCAAATCCGCTCTGTTTGTGTACGGAGACAAAAAAAAAAAGCAACCCAAAAAAACAAAAAAAGGTCATTGTCCAAATACCTATGAACCTGACTGTACATTTTTACACAACTCACATCTACACAGGAAACAGTGAGAATAGCTGCAAAACGCTTTCATGTGATTAACCCTCATCAGTCCACGTGGAGAAACTTACTAATCTGTCCACCTGGGGTCCATGTGGACCCCAGCAGAACTTCTTCTCCTTTAATCCTGTTAACATGTTTTTATTGATGCCACTCTTGCAGATATCTGTAACATAACTAGATCGGGTCACTTTGCAACTATTTTGAAAGGCAAGGGTGGTGGCCTAGCAACCGCTTTTAGTGCGGAAGGTTCGCCGTTCGAACCCCACCCCTGCCCATTCTCCATGTAATGTGGTGTTGCGTCAGGAAGGGCATCCGGCGTAAAACTTATGCCAAAATCCATGTGGGGTCTGCTGTGGCGACCCCGAGATTCAGTTGGGAGAAGCTGAAAGTAGATTATTATTACTTTTGAGTATCTGGCTGATAAACCACATTTCATTTTGAAAGATTTTTGAGAATTTTTGTCTCTTTTTCAAACATGACTTTTCAGTACAAAAATTCAGTACCTACTCCGACTCCCTGCAGTCGCTCTGATACAAATATCCTGAATAAAAACTATTCAGTAACAGTTCAGTAGTTATGAAAAATTGGCACAAAGCTCAAAATTTTGCTATGGAGTCCAACCAGATACCGTTATATCAAACTGGGGTCCAAGCGGACCCCATAAGAAAAATTATTACAGAGCTCACAGTATTTAATTAAACTGGATCAAAATAAGTGAAATTGAAGACAACTGTGTAGGTGACAGTTACATAAAAATTTAGCTGAATAAGTATAACGGTTCAGAAAATATATCAAAAAATATACCCTGATGAGGGTTAAAGAACCCATTTGGTACTGAATCATGGGTTACAAGCATTAAGTTGTATTCATAAACCATGTCTTCTTCTGTCTGCAGATAAACTTTGTTCTAGGCACCGGTCTGCTGTGCCTCTTTACGCAGGCCTTTCTGACAGGCAGAGACCAGGCTCTGCTGATGAAGACCTGGTCTGACCGCATGGGTGCCCTCTACCGGAAGATGAAAAACACAGGGGGGCGCTGCTTAGGCTATTTCTTGGAGCAAGCTGAAGCGGATGTGCGACAACAGCTGTATGAGGCGGTGCACAACCGTGTGGCACCTGATGAGGCAGCCACGTCCATCCTGAAGACCCTGGAGAAGAACTATGATTGGCTGCGCTGGGCAGTAATGCTCCACCCCGCTGTGGGACCACTGGAGGACTTGAAAGATGAGGATGTGCAAGAAGAAAATGAGAGTGTGCCAGCGGAACAGCCCCCCAACAATTTCCTGAACATAATGTCCGAAGCACCAATCCCCCATGTGGTGGCGTGCTACCGTGATGCACCCACCTCACTGGACAAGAGCCGCATCCACCAGCTCATCGTAGACCTGGAGTGGAAGATCCCCAACCCCCCGCCTGAGGTGTACGCTGCCATCGAAGAAGATCCAGGCAGGGCACGGCGCTACCTGGCCTCGCGCATGCTGCAGAAGCTGCAGGAGGGCTTGGGCGAGGGCGTGGCTGTCCACGTAGTGCCGGGCAGGATGGAGATGAAGTGCAACTTTCCTCCAGCCTCCTACTTCCTGTACGAGTACAAACACCGGCTGGCTTCAGGCACCGTCTGCGTGTTTGGATAAGAAGGAGCAGAAGAAGTGATGGAAGAACGAGGAGGAGCAAAAACTGGGAAAGCCTCATCTAATCCGCAAACCCTGGCGATTCCACACGCGTTATTCACCTCATCAGCTCCTGGGGTGCCAGTGAGTCATAATCTCATCACCACTTTGTTTCTGGTGCTTTCACAGTAAAAGTCACTTGTCTTGGATTTTCTTTCAAAATAAATGGAAATTTAAAGAAAAATAAAGATTTGACTTCTTTTGAAATGTTGTATCCTTTAAACTTTGATCTGCAGTGAAGGATTTTACCCACATCCCCCCTCCACCATATAACTCGTTGGATAGACTTAAAAATATGATTCCAAGTTTTATGTTAAATACACACACAAAAAAGTTTGTTCTTCCAACAAGTGAGTGAGCTCGTGTCTTAATTTAGTTTATTTACATTAATTCATTCATTCTACTTCCTGGGCGGTTCTCCGAGCTCACAAAGTTATTTCTGATACATTAAAACAGTTTGCTGTGTGAACTTGCCATCGTTGTGTAGCTGATTGTATGAATGTGTGTAGCTGCTCCTGATTGTGCTCCACAGCAGAGCCGCTCTCGCTCTCCACGTCGATCTGGCACAAGTTTCACACTCGATTTCCTTCATGGCACAAATGTGACACGAAGGTGTCCAGGAGATTGTTGCACTGGTGGGATTTGAACCCCAGACCTTCTTGCTGTAAGGCAGGAGCTCTATCACTACACCATGGTGCAGCGACTTCTCGTGAAAAATTTGGAGTAAAACGTACGAAAAAGTGATGCACAAAAATTTGTATGGATTTGTATACATTTTTGAGCCACGTTCGTACGTATCCCACGTATTTCTCCACCGGGAGACGGAGATGACATCACCGACAACAAGACGCCGGCTCATCTGAGCGAAAAAATGTGGTAAGTCGTCTTTATGATTCTAACACTAAACCGAACCCTAACCTTAACCAAAATGCATGTGTGCAGAAATTCATAGAAATATCCACGAAATATCACAGTTAACATACAAAATGCATCAGGAGCAAATGTTGACTGAGTGCCTGCAGCGTAACCACAGAGTCAACCGTGAGAGCAAACGTCTGATCGGCGAGAAAGAAGCAACAAAAGGAGATATTATCAAAAAATGTAAAATGCCAGAAGTTTCCACAATTACACAAATAATCTGTTTAAAAGTTAGAAGTTTTACTTTTGAGATTATTATCATTAGTTTTTGCTTTAGTGACTTTTAGTCTCTCTCATATTCTTATTTTTGTTTGATACTTAAGATGTTTTGACATGTTGACATTTCAACGCCATTAACGGCCACCAGTTACCCATAATGCACTTGGACCAGTCACAAAAATACGACGATGCACACGTTTTAATCCAAGCAGCCACCCGACTACCTACAAAGCAGAGTTGACATACAGGGGTCATTATTCCGAAGGTCCATTGGTCCGAAGGTCCATTGGTCTGAAAATTAGGGTTAGTTAGGGTTAGTTAGTTAGTTACTTTGAAGGGATCCACCCTAATAGGCAAAAAATACCCATAATTTGACCCAAATTGTTACTCAATTCAATAGATTCGGACCAATGGCCCTTCGGACCAATGGGCTTTCGGAATATTGACTAGTCACCGACATACTTTACTAATTCAGTTGGGCATGAATTTTCAAGTTACCATTTGTTTTCTTGTTCAGACATTGTTCGCAAGTTATGTCGTGTTATCACAACAACTTACATAGAATAATATGCTGAAATAATAAACAGGCAAAATCCTGTTTTACAGCGTAGGAGGTGACATACAGTACGTCTTCATTAGTGTGTCAGGAAAAGTCTCTCCAGTGTTAATTAAAAAAAATCAAAAGTTAGCGCCTCCTGCCTGTTTCACTAAAGAAAGTAGAATATTAAACAAAATAACAGACCATTTCAGGTTAAGGAAAACCTCTTTACTTCATATTTTTGTCGGCAAATGCATGATTACACAAAGACAATAAATGGGATAATAAATCAGAATATCATTACCCAAAAGAATTCAGTTTGTCGCACAGGGGTCCATCAACTCGGCGGCGAGTTTGAAGCTATAATAAAAATATCTCAGCAATAGAACGTCACAGAATCATCATTCAAACGGTTCCTGAAACTACAAATTCTGAGCTCTCATTTCCACCTCATCGTGAGATGATAAGTCATTCACAGCCAATCCAGCAAGCCTGTGACGACCACATGGGTCCGCGCCGTCATTGTGTCTCTGAGCCTAACTGTGTCCGTCTGAATTCTGAGTGTCGTTTGAGTGTGAATTTGTTGTTTCAGGAACCATTTGAATGCCGATTCTGTGACATTATTTTGCTGAAATATTAATAAAAACATCAAGAAAAACTTCTTCAAATGCATTGGCGACCCCAGAGGGTTGTTGCACTCTTTGTCATAAATTATATTAATATTTAGAAGATTTTCATTATTTTACAGCTTCTGCGAGTGAGTCACCATCAAATCACTCTCAAGTCAGGAAACTGCAAGTCCCAAGTCAGCTTGACTGTCGCGTGTTGACAGCTGACTTGGGACTTGCAGTTTCCTGACTTGAGAGTGACTTGACGGTGACTTACAGTCAGTTATAACTCAAGACTGTATCGTGCAAATATATTCTTCCCAAATGGTTAACTTATTATTTGGGGAGCCACTGAGCTTGTTAGCTGTCTAGCGTAGCATACAAAGCCACATCAGTTAGCATTGCTAGCATGGAACTGGCTCAAAAATGGACTTGTTGAACTTTGTCATCAAATAATGTATTCTGTTTATCGTCCAAGAGCATTCGTTCAAAAATGGACAAATAATGGAAATTTTGTGGAACAAGCTGAAATTTTCAGGATAGGTCCAGAAAAATGTGTAGAATCACAAACTAAAAGTGTCCGAAAATCCCCCAAGTGGTTTTTTCAAAGTCCAAGATTTAAAAAAATTTTTTTTTTTACATCTCCGCTTCTGGAAAAGTTAAAAAATCTGATTTAAGTGTCTAAATATATGTTTTAAGGCATGAGAAACTCTTTACCATGATTGTCTGGAGGTTTTAGATGTGAACTCATTAGATAATATTCAGATTTGAATGTTTTTGGTCCAGATGTCACGGACAGTGCTGTGAATTCTCAGACTTATGTCGCCTGATAAATAATCATTATCACAGTCCAAAGCATTGGTTTATGGAGAGGATAAAGAACATAAACCTTCTCAGCTGTTCTCTTCAACTCTACAAACATTGGTGGTAAGTTTTTTTTTGTGTGTGTCAAAAATGTGAAATCTGACTGAAAGAAGAAATAATCTAACGGGGAAATTAAAAGCAAGTGAGAATTCAACCGAAATTGCTTGAAGATTTAAGGGGTTTTGTGTGACTTGTTTTGTCCTCCTAAATGAAATGACATCGGGGTGTATTTTCATGAGATGTACAGTAAAACTTAATTTCTAGCTCAAACATATTTTCATAGAAGCAAAGATACGTAAAAACAAGTGAAACAGTGACTATTTTGGACGCCATCTTTTGAAAAAGCCACAAGGGGGATTTTTGAGGACTTTTAGTTTGTGATTCTACACGTTTTTCTGGATCTATCCTGAAAATTTCAGCTTGTTCTTCCATTTTTTTATTATGCTAAAACTCTTGAACGATAATGTGCTCATTGGGTAAAATGTGGCTGCTGTCCAGTTCATGATTCTGTTCAACCTTTCAATACTGGGTTTTTGAGACGCTTATGTCCCAACAGCATACATGGGACACACAGGCGTCCCGTTAGTACTGACAGGGTTAAACCGTACAGTTATGACATTTTGTATACTTTACTGTACGTGCAGCCAGGGAGATGTTACGCCCGTTTAGAAACGCCCCATTTTCACCTTCCTCGGTGAAAACCAGACTCAGTCCACTAAGGGTTCCATTCAGTGCTACGATGTTTATTTGTTCACAGTCGTCTCCCCACACGCTCCAGTAAAGTGTTTCTTCACATATTGACAGTATGATGTCGGTAATATCGCTCGCTGCAGCAGAATCAGTGTCGTCTGCTGCGGCAGGCAGTAAATAACGACTGAGACACGGTTATTTTTCTGTGTTTATGAGACGGACAATAATTGACTTAATTGAAAGATACAACAAGGCGGCACCGTGTCCCAGTGGTTAGCACTGGTGCCTCGCAGACAGAAGGTCCCAGGTTCTCTTCCCACCTGCTCCCAGATTCTCTTCCCACCTGGTCCCAGGTTCTCTTCCCACCTGGTCCCAGGTTCTCTTCCGACCTGGTCCTTTCGGTGTGGAGTTTGCATGTTCTCCCCATGTTTGCGTGGGTTCCCTCCGGTGCTCCGCCCACATCCAAAGACATGCAGGTTAGGTGACCTGGTGACTCTAAAGTGACCGTAGGTGTGAATGTGTTTGTCTGTCTATATGTGACCCTGTGACAGACTGGCGGTCTATACAGGGTGAACCCCGCCTCTCACCCGATGACCGCTGGGATAGGCTCCACCCCCTGTGACCCTTAATTGGAATAAGTGGGTTCATAAAATGGATGGATGGATGAAAAGATACGACAGAATTTTAGCATTTTGCACAACTTCATATAAAAAAACGCTTTAGCTCTGATGGTTGCTTAAAAAGTGAACTTTTCTCTGTAATATCACTGAAATGATTCATGTTTACCTGACCGGTGTCTCTGCGCTGAATTGGTTCATCTCTCACTGCATCATTAAAGATAAAAACAACATCTTTGTCCTTGTGGCTGGAAAACCAGGAAAAGTTGAATCTTTTTAACGTGAGCGGGTCGGCCGGTACGATCTCAGTGTGTGACTGCAGTTATCGCGGCCAGATAACTCAGAGTGTTCACCACACAGACAGTCCACACAGTTCGTGGGAACTGAGGGGCAGGAAGGCAAAACTCACAGTTTGTGTGCCCTGGAAATGAACAAAAGCGAGACAGAAAGAAGAAGTCGGCAACCTGAAGGCGAGGCCCGTTGAGTGCGCTGGTGCGCCCGACCACACCAACTGCACAAATACATTCTTTTCAAATGGTTAACTTATGACAACTGAGCTTGTTAGCCATCGTCGAGCCTAGTTAATACGCCACCACACCGGTTGCTATTGCTAGCGTGTAACTGGCCCGTGTCTTGTGTATGATCAAATAATGTATTCTGTTCACGTGTTCATTGGGTCAAATTTGGCTGCTCCTCAGTTTGTGAATCTGCTAAATAATTAAACCTCTGTAACAACTGGAAGGTTTAATTCAAATTTAAAACCAACATGTTGATTCGCTCTATGCTGATAATAGACCTTTTCGCAAATAGGCAAGATTGACCCACAATGCATTGCTTCGTGACCTTTCGTGAGATTTCGGCAGACAGAAGTACTTCCGGTAGAGATATCTGCAGTATGGATGTTATCTCGCAGCGCCGGGAAAAAAAGCCAATATTTCTACATTTTTTACGATTGCAGTAGTTTTTTTTGCGTGCCTTATCACCGCATTCTTTAACCACAGATGATGGCGAAGAATTCCGGAATCTGACGGTGCCACAACTGAAAAGAAAATTCTCGCCGAAAGCGGTGTTCCGTGTTCGGGCTAACGGGCTAACGACGGCAGGAGTTGTTGAGTCTCGCCGAGAAAGCCGTCCAATTTTATCCTGTTTTGGAAACATGTGACCAGGAAGAGTCGCAGACAAAAAGATGGCGGGTGTCGACAGCGGACGTCTGTTTTCGCAATCTCAATGGGAAAGCTGTGCTATGCACGCGGGATTAGCGCCGTCTTTGCGTACATGACTGTGGTTGGACTCAAGAAACACAAATGTGATGATGGCGACCGTATGTTTATTGAACGTCACGTTGAACTTGTGGAACTTGGAAACATCGAGGGGGGGCAAGGAGCCGCGTGAAACCGGAGCAGCGGCAGGAAGCGGGACGAGATTCTGTGTGTTCCACCACAGAAGAAGTCAAATCGGCGGGATGTGGTTGTGTTGCGCGGTAAGAATTTCTTAGATTTAATTTCGTTTGTCCTTGTCTTATCTGGTTTAGACATATTTGATGTATTTTTAATGTGGAAGTACGGATTTCTGCCGTCCTCAGCCAATAAGGACAAACCGAGTCATGCGCCCCCTACAGGTGGCTCAACAATAACTACATGCAGCAGGGTCTATTCAATCCTTGTTCATTTTGCTGGACCATGTAAATGACATGACCGCTCCTTAGTGTCGTCATGGCATTTTATTACGTCACAACAATGTGCAAAGCTTGTCCACTATTTGAGGTCAAATGAAACATCTGCACGTTGGATCCGTCTTTACTTTGACGGTTAGTGGCTAAAAACGGAGTAATTCTTAAATTGCTTAAATCTTTTTACACGCCCGTTATTCACAGTCATACTTTCCAGCATGTGGATTATTGTGGGAACATCCAAAGCACTGTCCTTTTATCCATTGACTAAAGTCCAGGTCATGTCCACGATCTCACACAAGTCCACCATCAGAGTTGACTTGACTCATTTTCTCTAAGTCCTTCCTCACGTCTGGAAATCCCTCCAGCACCTTGTGAAAGTCGTGCCAGGACAGAGAGAAGCACTGGCAGGTGGTCAGCGCCTTCACCGTGGCCAGATGTTTGCCTTTGGTCAGCACACATGTCTCTGTCAAACACACAGAGGAAAGAGGACGCTTAATGACTGGGTCGGGATGAGATCTCACACTTAATCCCCACTGAAATAAGCAAACTGGACTGGTTTGATTTGGGAAGTCTGCTTAGCACTAAATGCTGCTGTGGTTTGCTGCCATAAAGGATTAAGAACCTTCTTCCCCTTAAAGCTCAAGAAATCCCCAAATGTGAAGAGGAGAGATTTGCTTCCTTTGCTCCACAGTCACAGGATGCGAATGCAAAGAAAAGGTTTAGTACTGATTCAGAACGTTTCCAGGTGGAAAGGAGACCTGATGGTTGTGCATTCTGCCAATGAATAAGACGTCTGCCTGGAACAAACAACGAATAAACAAACACACCTGATAATGAGGGAGTGTGATGATCTGACCAGCCTGTAACAAGCACTAGTGTTTATTAAATGACTGAATGAATCACGACTGAGGGGTCGGCAAGGAAGGCCAAATCTCAGCTTGACTTCCACTGCTACCGGAGCAACATATTAAGAAAGAACACACTGGGCCCTATCTTGACTGCGGCCACAAAAATGAGTGGTACAGAGGGCGCAGGTCCATTTGAGGTGTGTCTGAGCACACATTACTACTTCAGCGGTGGGAAATAGCAGCAGACACCAAGGCTCCCTGAGGTGAAGCAGTGAAGCAGCAAGCTGTGGTTTTCTGGTTTTCCCTGAGTGTGCGCTCTTATTTTGTTTTATGTTGTTTTCACTTCATTTTCTTTGTGTATGTTACAGCATATAAAATCACCTGTGGGGTTTAGTGAGGTGAGGTAGTGGGCTTTTGTCTGCCATGAAAAACCTCACACCACAGACACTGATACTAAATGCGCACATCGATGAGTTGCAACAGATTTGAACATGTGTGGCTGCATTTTAGTGTCATTATTTATCCTCTGTGGTTCCTGGTTTTGGTGAACTCATTGCGTGAAGCATATTTCTCATATATTAGGTAGTACTAGTTTGTCAAAGCTGCTCATATTCCTCCGCTTCTTTTTGCAACTGAGATCATGTTTCACGTCAGTAATTACATTCCACAGCTTTCCGAATATTAACCCCCGTGATTCCAGCCCACCTCCAAAATAGTCTCCGTCACAAAGTTCCCTCTCGTAGGGATCCGTCTCCACAATGACCTGGCCGTGCTCGATGAAGAACATGCGGTCGCCCGGTACGTTCTCTCGGACGATGATGTCGCCCTCCTGGAAAACCGCGTACTCCAGTTTAAGGAGAACACAGTTGATCAGGTTTTCGTCTCTATCCTTGAACATCGGGACATTCCTCAGGAGCCTGCTGCACATCACCATCAGTATTTGCTGACAGGATAAAAATATTAAAATATTATGTGATATAAAAAAATAACAGTTCAGTTATACAAGATATCAAAGGATCGAACAAACTGACTTTTTTTTGCTGTAAAATGTAAAGTCCCTGTCACACAGTGGTGTATAACAGAAACTTACGGCTAGCATTTAAAAAAATTTGGCAAAGTCCGAACACGGTGGAACACGCCCAACTTTGCATAAGGAATCGAACGTATTCAGATGGTCCCGTGATGTACATACCTTCGAGTATACGGCGCAGAGAGCTCGACGTCCTTTTTCAGCATGCCACCCAAGAACGTGAAGAAGTCCCAGAAACCAGCCGTGGACAGGGAGAAATCGAAAAAGAAGATCTCCCGGCTGACATCTGAACAATCATCACAGCGCTCTCAGTCTGGATCTCCGTCCCCTCCTCTCCTCCTTCCAGTGATGGCTCCACCTCCTCCCGGCAGCCCGAGACGTCCCAGGACCCACAAAACACTCGCAGAATGACAGCTGTACGGTAGGAACTAACGTATTTCAACGTATTTCTAACTTACCCCTAACTTAACTGTAACTTATGCCTAACTTACAAAGCATACGTTGTCACATGTGAATTTTAAACATGCAAAAAACAAATTTTTTTGATGTCATCTGTGTACAACGTAAGACAAAAAGCTGTAAACAACTACTACTGATGCCTAACGTACCCCTAACTTGTGTCAACGTACACCATCGTTTTGGAGAAAATTCACATACGCCGGCATACGTTTCTGCTATACGCCACTGTGTGACAGGGGGTTAAAGTTTGCCTAAATTCACTGTCCTAAATATTTCCTTTGTTCGGCAAAATATTTCTCACAATCCAACTGCAAATGCCTTTGAAGTAACTGCATACAGTATCCGAGTAAGTCATGTGACTGAGGAAGTGTGATTTTCAGTTGGCATTGTGGACGGCGGCGTAGTCCAGATTCAAGCCTGATGCATCAGCGGTGCGGCGCGGCTGCACGTGCCGGTCGCTATGTGAATTAATGTCTGCGTATTTTTGTCACAGTGAGGCGAGAGCGCGTCAGACGCAGCAGGATGCAGAAAGTCAGTTACATAACCAGAGAACTGATCCGATGAAGCGAACAGATTGAACCAGTGCAGCCAGTGAGCTGAAGCTGCAGCTGGTTAATAAATCTCAGCGTGTCTCATCCGTGTGAATCAGTCCACGGGCATCAACATGGACTACATCCACACACCATACAGTAAACATGAAGAAGTACTGTACTGTACATATCAAGGCTTTAGTTGTCATGGTGACTGCTGTACCTCTTTGAGTGCTGAGGAGACCGTTTCCATGACATCCTTCTCATCAAACCACTTCCCGCCGTAGCGGGCCTGGTAGTAGTTGCTGATACGAAGCTGTAGTTCTGGTGGGAGCTTCATGAAGGTCATGTAGTGCTCCAAACGGCTCATCTGTGGACAGTTACCGTGTTTATAGGAAGAACACAGCACAAGATACAGCAGGAAACACACAGTGTGAAGCTGTTAAAACTAGAGCTACGGCGGTATTCATCACAGGTGGTGAATATATACAGTATCTGGAATTTATCCCATTTTACTGGAAGGTAGGAAAAAGTTGTGAAAACTTAAAAACTTAAACCAATGACCCGCACAGATTTTTTTTTAAAATTTAGTCAACATAAGGACATTACTTTGGCCAGTTTAGGTTAGCAAGTTATCTTCAAGTGATATACACTCACCGGCCACTTTATTAGGTACACCTGTCCAATTGCTTGTTAACACAAATAGCTAATCAGCCAATCACGTGGCAGCAACTCAATGCATTTAGGCGTCTAGACGTGGTGAAGACGACTTGCTGAAGTTCAAACCGAGCATCAGAATGGGGAAGAAAGGGGATTTAAGTGACTTTGAACGTGGCATGGTTGTTGGTGCCAGACGGGCTGGTCTGAGTATTTCAGAAACTGCTGATCTACTGGGATTTTCACCCACAACCATCTCTAGGGTTTACAGAGAACGGTCTGAAAAAGAGAAGATAGCCAGTGAGCAGCAGTTGTGTGGAGGAAAATGCCTTGTTGAGGTCAGAGGTCAGAGGAGAATGGGCAGACTGGTTGGAGATGATAGAAAGGCAACAGCAGCTCAAATAGCCACTCGTTCCAACCAAGGTCTGCAGAATACCATCT
>OMMV01174439.1:0-12563 GCA_900302635.1 Chatrabus melanurus | reverse complement strand
GTCAGACGCTTCAAGCCCCACATAATTTCACCATTGTTACCCTCTTTTAGCTACAGCTCCCTCATAATTGTTGACAGACAGAACAAATGATTCCTACTTGACCATTCACCAAAGTTATAGCACTTAATTCCCTGTACTTTTCTCACAATCAGCGTTTTTCTGATAGGTTTGACCCCAAATTGTGGAGAATGCATGGCATCCATTTTAGGAAAACCCCTGTTTGTTACAGTGACGTGAAAGCGAGGCTCTGAGGTCACGTGGTTTTGTTTACATTTGGTTGTCAAAGGGAATTCCCCAGAAACCACATGGATTTGACAGAGGACAACACAACAGATACTATTTTTTACTGTTGGGCCTCAAAAGAAGAAGAGAAGGGAGAAATAACACAGGAAATCATTGGGGGAGGAATCAAGGATCATTCTGTATTGACACGGGACAGTCACAGCCTTGAGCCCTTGATGATCCAAGGTAATTTTATTTATTTATTTATTTTTTTAATGATTTCTCTATCCTGAAAATAAACTTCCTGTTGCACACTGCTTTGCTTTGGCTATTTTTTTATCTGGAAAAAAAAGTAGACCGATCGCATGGTACTTTAATTCATTCATTCTTTTTTTTATACCCACTTACTCTAATTAAGGGTCACGGGGTGTACTGGAGCCTCTCCCAGCGGTCATTGGGCGAGAGGCGGTGTACAACATGGACCATTGCCAGTCCATTGCAAGGCCACATATAGAGAGACAAACACATTCACACTCTCACTCACACCTACGGTCAATTTAGAGTCACCAGTTCACCAAACCTGCATGTAGGAAGCCGGAGCACCCGGAGGGAACCCACGCAAACACGGGGAGAACATGCAAACTACACACAGAAAGGACCAGGTCGGAAGCCAACATGTGACCTTCTAGCTGCGAGGCAACAGTGCTAACCACTAAGACTGGCATGGTACTTTCATTGCTAAAATTTAAAAAAAATTAAAAAAAATCACTGAAAACATAGGCAGATGGCATGTTTCATTCACTGCTAATAAATCAGTCACTCAGTTTTTGACCATTTTAATAGTAGACAATATTTCCCCTTTTTATTTTCTGTTGGTATTTTAGAGCATTTATCGTCACACAGTGACAGGTAGTCAACACACTAGTACACACACACACACACAAATATATATACATACATACATACATACATATGTGGGTATAGTGTATATACGTATATAGTGTATATATATGGTTTATGAAGAATCTGTGTGCGAGGAAAAACATACTGTATGTATGTGTAAAGATGAATATTTGCATGTTTGAGTCTAAGAATGAATTATGGCTTGCACAGCCCCTCATCAAGACAAACTATAGTGTTCTTATTCAACTTTGCAATTAAGGAGAGTCTAGTTCTGATTGTAAACCTTAGCCTCTAATTTGGATCAGTCATGTCTTGTCACAGCTTGTGTTGATCATATGAAATATTTTTTAAAGAGTAGATGAGGAAGATTTGACACAACTGGTTTCCTTCAACATGCATTTAGTTTTTCCTTTATTTAAATTATAAAGAATTTTGCAAGTGACCCTTGTGCAATCAGTGAATCAGTCTTTTTGCACACAGTTTCACTCTCTAGTAAACACAAACAAAACATATGCCCACATGAATGCACACACTCTGGTGGTGCAGTTCTCACCATCTCTCATTTGCATGGCAATACCATTATCTGTGAGGTGTCACGCTGGAGTGGCTGACAATATGCCTGACAACAAGTTTATCTAAGCACAAAGAAAAGTTGAGAAGAATAGAGTACTTTTTCTTCCTTTTTTCCCCTCTTGCTTTTGTGTACGTTTATATTTTGAAACTCCCAGCAGAGTACTTACGATTTCACTTAATATCATCCCACATGATAGACTGGTAAATCTATTACTGATGCCCCAAATTAAAAGCTTTGGTAAACATTCGCTACAAATATTTTACTGTTTTACCCGGTTTCTATAAAGGTATTTTTCATTCTTCCTATTTTGTCTTTTTTTTATTAGCTCCATCAAGTCAATTATGTTTCTGTTGCTATTTGCTTGTCTCAAAAATATCTAATTTCAATGAATTCTGGTGATGGAGGTACACCTTTGCTCAAGAAAGAGCTGAGTAAATTTTGGTGCAGAATCAGAGTAAGAGTTGGATGTTGCGTTTAATCTTTCTTCTTTGATAATTGATCTATGGCCATAATTCCTTTGATCTTGATGCTGCCTTTGATCCTGATTCCTTTCATCCTGTAAAACAGATTGCTGTTATTAGGAACATGATCAAAAGTCTTTTGAAATGCCCTGCTGATGGACAACATGACAATGAAAACATAATCTCCATCAAGGAGATTAAACGTCAGAAATCAGAATCTTAGTTGAGCAATTAGGATCAAAGGTCAGTGATTAGGGTTAAAGATATGTGATCATGTTCAGCTATCAGGATGTTCATTCGCTGATTATGATCAAAGGTCAGCGATCAGGGTCAAACATCATGATCAAAGATACATTATTGTAATCACAGATCAGGAAGAAAGATGATTGATCAGGATCAAAGTTTCAGATAAAAGTTCAGCAATCACGATCTTAAGTCAACGATTAGGATCAAAGATACATGATCGTGTTCACAGATCAGGAACAAAGACGAGTGATCAGAATCAAAGATCGAGATAAAATTTCAGCAATCACGATCTTACGTCATTGATTATGATCAAAGGTCAGTGATCAGGGTTAAATATCATGATCAAAGATACGTTATAGTGATCATAGATCAGGAACAAATATGAGTGATCCGAATCAACACTTAAGAGCAAAGTTCAGCAATCAGGATATTAATTCAGCGATCAGGATTGCCGATGATCCTGATCACAGATGTTCTGTGATCAGGATCAAAGCTCAGTTAGCTATCAAGATCAAAGGTCAGGATCAAAGAAAGGAAAATGTCAACAGAGACATTGGCGGATGTTAGTTATGAAATGTATTTATTTTCGCTGAATACTTTATAAATTACTGCACTCAGATTGTGGTCTTGTTCATGTCTTCACTGTAAATGGCATTTGTACTGTCAGTGGGGCAAATGCCATTCAAATCAAAATCAAAATACAAAGGCTGAGCTGCTTGTCTGTGTCCATGAATAGCAGCAGATATTGAATTCATGCAGATGCATTTCTGCAGATGTTTAGGCATGGAAGAGTGTGGAGATTATTGGCTGAAGTGAAAAGAATCAATACCAGAGTTTACAACTTAGACACTGGTAGGCATCATCATTACAAAGCCCTCTCACCTGCTGTTATCGACCCCGCACTCTGCTTTACAGCTGCAGCGAAAAACACTTGGCTTGTCTGGTGATGTCACATGGTGTGTCTGGTTTGTTGCAGCAAAGCAAACACAACCTGTCTGGGTCATGCAGTAATGCGGCGGGACGTGAATAGCGCTATCTGTGGTATCCGTGTTGGAATAAATCACTTGTGGTGGTGCATTGCAAAATACAGCATGATGATAAGTTGGAGCTGCCGTGTCCAGTGCGAGTAAAGTCTCTCTTGTTCCTGTGTTGGGCTGATAAGAGGACTCAGCTCTGGGTATCTAAACAATTTCCTGCACACAGTTTACCCCCGCCTAAAACCACGGCGGCTCTCAAGAACAATGATTAGCCAGTGGGCTCCTTGGACACGCATGCCAGCCACATGGATGCTTGAGCTTACATACTGGAATACACATGCACAAATATAATAACATAGCATCTGCACTCGGGTATGTGCAACACATTTTGTGTATTTCACATATTTGGAATTTATCATGGAGCCTGACAGCCCTCTGAAGAAATGTATCCTGTGCTGCTCATCCTATTGCACACATCACTGTGTGATTTTTCTTTTTAAATCACACCACCAGCTTCAAAATCTATGGAAACATTTGTTTATTGAATAAATGGTTTGGATCTGCCATTGGCGGCTCTAGGGTAGGGCTTGATGGGGCTGTAGCCCCCCTTTCCAAGAATTTCAGTGGCACCACCAGAAAATTTCACATTTGCCATTGAAAATTCTATGTTTTCAGTCTCTGTTTTACATCAATGCCACCATTCTCTGACTGATGCAGATCCTATCGTGCCCCCAGTTTCCATAGCACCCATTGTTATTGTTTATGTAGTTCACTGGGATCAACTGTGCAAGTTTATGCCACTCACTGATGGAAACATGCATGTTCCTTTTCATTATTCTGGGTGTCTTGCTAGTATGCAGAGCAGGGAGTTCAATGGGAGAGAGGTTGGGCTGCCAACATGTAGACCCAGGTTTGATTCCCGGTCACACCACCTGTCTGTGTCCTTGGATAAAACACTTCATCTGCATTGTCCCAGTCCACCCAGCTGTTAATAGGTACCGACCTTGCCTGGGTAAGAAACTTGCGATGGGCTGGCATCCCGTCCAGGGGGAGTCCAAGACTCTCATCTGCTTCAGGTTACGGTATCCAGGGATAAGCACCGGCACCGATGGCCCTCGGGGCCTGTGTAGGATTTTATTTCTTTCTTCTTTTTAGTATGATTCAAAATAGATTGTTTCCCCATGGACCCAATACTTTTCCTACTGCAAAAAAACACAAAAAAATCCCAAACAAAACAGTTAAACATCTGTTTACCACTGACCAGTGCTATATATTTCATATTTTGTTGATGATTGCGAGAAAAATGATTACCATTAACTGGATGAAGCCTAACTCTCCTACGATGGCACAATGGAAACAAATAGTCAGACATGGCTACATGATGGAAGATATGACTGCCCTCCTCCAGCTAAAACTACCTGTATTTAGGAGGAGATGGATGCCTGTTACTGTTTACCTTGATTAAGACTTTCATACTGTGGATGACACGAGAAAATGGCACGTATATTAGGCCTCTTTTGTTCTAATGCAGTGTTTTTTCTTTGTCTTTTTTTCTCCTCTTTTACATATTTGCATGTGACTTACATATGTTTGGCAAAAAGCCCAACCTCAAGGTGATTTTTTTTTCTTTTTATGTTTAAACTGCCTATTCGTTGGCAATAAAGTTTAAAAAAAAATAGTTTCCTTGTCAAACAACTTGTTACAGGAACCAGAACCTAATGAAATTGCAAAACAGGTTTATGACACACTAAACATTCAGAAAAAGTGAAGAAAAGTAGCCATGATCTTGACTGTGCTTTTTTTTTTTGTTAGGTGTGTATTTTTTTTTTTTTTGAATTTTCCCAAATTTTCTTAGTCTTGATCCAGAGCAATCACAAACTCAGACACTTCGATTTATCACTCACCTTCTCAAGTGCTGTAATCGGGGTATCCATTGATTCCGCAATTTTTGTCGCTATGAAGGTCAAAGGTGAGACTGCATTTTGAATATTGGACTATTATGTAAGACAAAGCTGTGCTGAGGAGCAAAAAGACAAAAAAAAACCCCAAAACATTTCATTTAGCTGTAAACTGTGAGTCGGAATCCAAATCAATCCTGCTTCTCAAATTACCCCGGAGAGACCTCGGCAAGTTAGACAGACTTTTTTTTATAGAGTTTCCTGATGGCAGTATGCAGACACAAAAGTGAAAACGGAATATAAAAAGGAACCTAATGTCTCCGGTGTGCGGCACTGATAGGGAGGTGATGGATTTGGCCATGTGAGGTTGTGAAAATGAACTCAAACTAAAGGGGATGTGGATCAAAGAGAGGGACAGCACCAGTGATCCTCATTAGACTTCCTGAACACCCTCCCACCACAACTCCTCCTTTACATTACCATTATTAAATAGCAGAGGACTCTCTTAATAAAGTCTATTAATCACACCGGAGGAGCTGGTTCATCGGTTCACCTCTCCGGAGGGTCTCTAATCAATCAAGCTCACTGGTAATGTATTCATGGGAGATGTAAGAAAGGACTTGTTTGACAGTGTTCCAAGGAGGAAGAATTTATTAAGTTCCCTTCACCGGTAAGCCAATTCGGAATACGCGCCCCACCCTCGTCCCCTCTGCCCGCTACTGTGAAAAAAAGTCCGTCATAACGCTGAAGTCCGGACAAATATTGGAAACGTTCAAAAAAATGTCCTCTCATTAACGGTGATGCGCGAAAGCCGTCCTATTGGCATTTGGCAGATACGCTCGGAGTGTAAAGGCACTGTCGTACAAGGCCTCTGCTGTGTCGGCTAATACGGGGACATCGCTCTCTCGCCATCCTCTCAAAAGCGAGAGAAAATGTGTCTTATTAGTTCACACGAGGCGGCGAAATTCTGTGCTACACCGCTGACTAATGTACAAAGCTGAGAAAGTGCCGGGCTTCTGTTAGGGACGTGTCAGGGCGTGGAGACGAGACATCAGGCTGGTAAAAAAAAAATCGGGCCACGCAGTTGTTTTATAAACCCACCCTGTCTTCATCTTCTTGGTGAACGCTTTGACATAGCAAAGAGATGTCGGAATGTAGCTCCACCTTAGGAACATATTCCAAACATCTCAACAGTATATCCGTTGAAAAGCAATTGTCTTTTACACTCATTTAGATCGGCGTTTCGTCTCGGACCAGAGATCAAAATGTTACAATGCTGTACTTTTGCTTTGATTTGGTTTGCATTCACATGCCGATATTTTACATTTTACAAAACAAGTAAATAAAAGACGGTGGTGAGCACACAACCCCGTCATTGGTCAGAAGTGACGTGTTTATGTTCCAGGTTTTACGTCATGGCGGCAGCTTCAGGAGCGATTGGCTTGAGACAACCCTGAGAAAAATATTTACACATGTATAAAGTGTTCAGCAAACTACTTACAGAGAGCAATTTTCCATGGGCTGTAGTGCAGTGTTGCACCAAAACAAACAAACTCGTTGGGAATAAACGAGTTGAAGCTAACATCCGTGATGTTGGCGCTTCAGTTTAACAGGCGGGTGCATTCCTGTATTCCCCATACAAGATTTGTTCAAAATAAAAGTAGAAGCGATGCATTTGTCAAAAGTGCATTTTTTGAGTTCCCACTATCACGTTAATACCTTAATTTGGGGTTCAAAATAACAGTTTGAAAAATATCTACAATTCATTCAAATTATTATGGTGCAGCAAATAAATTCAAGACAAGTTGATCAATTCAAGATCACTTGATTCCCCTCAGAAAATTACTTATTTTGGGGGTTAGAAAATTTTCTTTAGATTTCAGATCATATGGATTAATTACACCAAAAAGTGTCATTTTATCAGTTCTGGGGAATATAGAGCTGACCCCGCACCGAACGGTATGAGGACCACCGATCAAGGCATTTTTTTTTTTTGATTGATCGTATTGGATATATTAAACACAAGTTACACAGATGAGTCTACATTCTCTCTCACTCCACTCTATCACTGCGTTCTGCTGGCTCAGCAGCAGCACCTCGCTAAACACTTTAAAAGCATGTTTATGTTCTGCTTTGCTTCAAATATGCATGTGGTATGCTTCTTACCAGCCAATCAGGTAGCGATTTCCACATAAATACACAAGTATTTCTCGTAATCCTGTCTGTGTTTTCCTACTGCTAACAGGCACTGTGCAGGCCCTTAGCCAGAAGGGCGAGGGGTCGGAATCCCCCCTCCACCCCCCTTTGTGTGAAGGTCCACTTTTGAAGATATTTTTGCATATAATAATAGCAATAATTATTATCATTATGAGGATGAATGTATTTTTAACAACTAAAACACAGCCACCAGTCTTTGATCCATGTCGTTCAATCAATATGACCCCGAGTGTTCTAGTTTTACTACTACAATGTTGCATTAAGTGATATTTATAAGAGGCATGCAAAGCAAATTTTGTTTACTTTGTTTTTTGTAAAAAATTTAAAATTTAAAATTTTATGGAGCAGCGTGGATTTTTTTTTTAAATGCATTGCAGAGCTGTTCTGTTGTCAAGGATATACATTAGATTGCTTTTCATGTGCTTGCAGTGTGCTCTGTGCAAGTGCAACATCGAGGAAAATACAAGTATCGGATCGGAACGTGGTAATGGCAGATCCTCAATATTAAATGACTCAGATTGGGATCACGGGCCAAAACACCTGAGTGGGACAACCCTAATTTTTATGGGTTTTCACAAGCTGTGAAGAATTGTGGTCACCTGACCAAAGGTCACTGGGGTGTGTCTGCACTCCACACCAGCCCCACAAACTGTACATCATATAGACTCCCATTTAAGTTGGCTATTGGGGCCGTTGGTTATGTTTTCATTTGTACCATGGTCATCTTGGAACTGGACCGAGTCCCACTTTTTCAGGCAGACCATGATTGGTTTATTTAGTCCACACCAAAGTTCAAATACATGTTCTTCTCAAATGAACTGAAGTATCGTAATTAATGAATCCTTGGTCCGATTGAAACAGACCAACCAGGGTAGGTGTGAAAGCAGGCCGGTCACGATAAATAGCATATCGACTTATCACACGATATATAAACATGCACCTCGATCATTTTTGCTGAGCTCGATATTGCCCATCGTGTTTACACAAGTGTTTGTTTGCACATGACAGAATAAACAGGAGGATTTTCATTACCATCATAAGACTTGAGTGCAGCGTCTACACTAAATGAACAGGAAAAAAAATACTGAAAAACATTTTGCTGTCTTCTTATCTGCTCTCTGTCGAAGTTTCACTGCAGGCGGAGCTCAGGCAACGCGACAGAGCATCAGCAACGGTGGACCAGGTGAAGACAACACAGGGCTAATCGCTGTGTTTCCCAACAATTGCATAATTGTAATCAGAAAGTTTGGAATGAAGTTGTCTTGTTTTTCCCCGTCTTCTTCTTCTATCCATTTTATGGTGGGTGGCCAGCAGTGTTGGGGAGCATTACCGCCACCATCTGTGTTGGAGTGTGGGCCAGAGTTTCCAAGAAAAGACAGAGAGGGAAAAAACTACTTCCCACTGTCTTCTAAATTCTGTAGAACTTTGCATAACTTTCAAATAGCGACGCCCCCCAATTTTCCTGATGTCCCTCATTAACGTTTCTCATTCTCGAAAATCCTTTTTTTTTTTTTTATATATATTTTTTAGGCATTTTTCAGCCTTTATTGGAGACAGCGAGGAAACAGGGAAAGACAGGGAGAGACATGCAGCAAAGGTCACCCAGGTCGGGATTCAGACGTGGGGACGCAATCTGCTGCATATGGTACACGCCTTAACCCCTCAGCCACGAGCGCCCCCTCTCAAAAATACTTTTGGCAGTAAATAAGCACATGCATCACTGATTCCTCTTTTTGACATTTGGAAGAATGAGTCCAAATGGACTTGGTTTCAGACACGGACTCCAGACCTCCAGTGCAGGAAGGTTTTTGGTTAAAGTCGAATGAGTAAGGTGAGCCAATTAACACAAACAAGCCTTTATGTCGACTATTTTCAAGGCCCTTTCGTTATTTATTTAAGACCAGTTTTTTACAGACCCCAATAGTCCATTTTATTCATTGTTTTAGTTGTGTTGTTTTATATTACTTGTTTTGTTTATTTTGGATATTCCAGTATTTTTTTCCACATTCCAATTCCAATGAATATTCTTTAGAATAAAGGCATAAATGACCTTAAATGGATAATAATATAATTTAGCGCAATTATTTCTGGGACAATATATTGTCCAACAAAACTTATCGTGACAGGCCTGTGTGAAAGCATCTTTTAAAGGGTCACACTGCACAGAAACGGTTTTGAACCACTTTTACAATTACATATGGTTTGGGGTTTCATGTGAAACAATCCAAAAGTTGCACAATTCTGACTGTGCATGTCGAAATTCTCCTGCTATAAGAAAACTCAAACCTGAAATGGCTCGTTTTAGACTTTTGTGACATATGTAACAGAAGTCTGTATCTGGACTCTCGTTTGTTCTGTGTGACACACCTACACGGCCTCTGGGAGAAAGAAAGAGATCCCTCATAACATAAAAAAAAAAGAATTATGGGTAATCAAACAATGTAGAGGCTTTTTGGACCAGTACGCATCCCCACCCTCGAACCCTCAACATGCCCATCAAAAGAAGCTGGTTGGTTGAATTTAGCACTGCTTGAACCACAACAAAATAACAGAGCAGATGGCAAAGTTTGATGTTTATATTAAACATATTAAATTTCAGCCCACAGGAACCAAAGGTCATTATTTCCTTTAATGATGTAAGACCTAGGCTTTGGAAATGTAACTAATGTAACTCTAACTACACATACAGTGCCTGCTCCTAATTTCCATGATGCATGTGATAAGTTTATTCCCTCCAACAAGCCCAGACATCTCCGGGCAGGTGACAGGTGTATGATATACCGTATTCCTTCGTTTAAGCGCACTGTGCAGGGATTCCATCTTTATATAGACATTTGGACACCTAAACTCCACAAACTATTTTTTTTCTTGACGAACTAGTTTTCTGGGATGCACGTGCGGACCTCGTTCTGACACAGGAAATGAAGCAAGGCTTCATGCGCACAATGAAACACTGGAGATTTACGACATTGACTTGGCAATCACCGAGAAATTGTCCCACATCTTCTGAAACTGAAGTAAAACACCGCAAAAGGTGGGTTTCTGTCCGTTAAGGTTATGTTTGGGTGCCAACTATTGCTGTGAATGGTGTGAATCCGGGCAATCCAGGTGGCGTGTTTTGATCCAGAAATGGTCCCGGATGCTGGAAATAGCACCAGGGCACCAGCCCCCCAAAGGCCCCACAAAGACCCCACATGCGGTAATTAGGGTCTGTGCGCTTAAATGAAGGAATACGGTAATAAATATAAAAAGAAACTTGCTTTTTCAATTGATATGGTGATCAGAGTGAACCAAATTTTAATCAGTTTGTTCTAATTATATGCCCTTTTAATTAGGAAAATTACAAGATAATAGCATTTATTTTTTTTGAGTTGTCGTGTTAATGACTGGAAGGATGCACTTTATTCATTTATCTATCAGTTATCATTATCTGTCTTATTCATTCATTGTATCTTACATATTTTACAGGGTATATGCCTAGGCTTTTGCCAAATCATAGCAATATGACCATCCTGCAAAAGATGATGATAATAATAATAATTATTATTATTATTATAATTATTTTCTAGGTGTCTTTCCAGACACTCAAAGACAATTTACAAACCTATTAAAATGTACAATTTCAGAAGAATAAAAGTAGCATTAAACTAATATAATAAAGATTATTATAACAGCAACACACATTAAACTGAGAGAGAATGCGCCAGTTTGAAAAGGCGGGTTTTGAGATGGAACCGATGTCTAGCATGTGAGTCAAAACTCTTTCAACTCAGTTTTCTCACCGCCATATGATGACATGGTGGCGATTAAGAACTGTAAAGATGAACAGCCACGCATTAACACATGAACACAGGATGAGATGATGTCTACGTGCAGCAGCGTGGACGTATAAACAGGAAGCATCCAGGCAACAGGCCGTTTGTTAGGAGTGTGGAACGTTTCGGCCATAGATGTTTTGGACTAGAGCATTCCGGCCTGGGATGTTCAGGTGGAGGCTGTTTCAGCCAAAAATTATGCCAAAACGTAAGATACTTCTCTGGGTTGTGGACAAAACATTTGAAGGCATCATGTTGGGCTCTGGAAAACACTGATTGATATTTTTAACCATTGCATGAAATTTTATGGACATAAAAACTGTTCAATTAATTGAGAAAATAATCACTTGATCAATCAATTATGAAAATAATCATTAGTTGCAGCACTATTTCACACCGTTAATGAGCTGTACCAATCATAGCCCTCACCCTAACCCTAAATGCAACCTTAACCCTAACACTAACTGGAACCATTACCCTTATCCTAACTCTACTCCTAAACTTAACCCTCACCCTTACCCTAACCCTAACTCCACCCCTAAATTTAACCCTCAACCTTACCCTAACCCTAATGGGAACCATTACCCTTACCTTAACTCTCACACTTACCCAAACCCTAACCTAAACCCAACCCTTAACACTAACCCTTACCCTAACCTTAACCCTCACCTCATGTTTTAATAGAAATGGAAATGTAGTTTACCCTAAATATGGAAAAATAAAGATAAAAGATGACTTGGATTTCCAGTGTATTTGAATGTCTAACCCTAACAGTACATGAATATTTATCAGCATGTATTAACAAGAGACCGAAATGTCTGTAGCTGAAACCACGACCCCAAAGTTTCTCAGAGACCTGAAAAAGAGATTGTTTTCATACATCACATGAAAGCCTGTGAGGTAATTTTGTCTCTGAACTTTAATATGTTTTATGACAGCTGAAAAGGTGTACAATGCCAGCATTTTAAATTCTCAAACGTCAACACTAACTACAATACTGTGCGAAGAAAATTAGTACGCACACTTTCCGGGGCTGAGCCATATTTGGTGGAGTGTGCACCAAAAGCCCTTGGTGGCTTTGCTTTGTCCTGAGGAAGCACTGAGAGAGAGAGAGAGAGAGAGAGAGAGAGAGAGAGAGCTTGGCTTCAAAGCTAAATTTCCATAATTGCCCCGTAACTCGGGCCTGTCTGAAGGATGTGAAGGGGGGCTGAGAAAAGCGCAATCTTTCAGCTGGGTGCACGGTAAAAGCT
>OMMV01174436.1:0-11338 GCA_900302635.1 Chatrabus melanurus | reverse complement strand
GGTACGTAAGGTCTAACCTTACCCACCCCCTGAGCAAACACATTGGCAACAGTGGTAAGGAAAAACTCCCTAAGGCTTTTTTGTGATTATAGGAAGAAACCTCAAACAGACCAGACTCAGAGGGGTGACCATCTGCTTTGGCCATACTATCAATGACAAAAAATTGAATAAGACAAAGCACAACAAAGAGTTGTCAAACATGCACAGACAGAGATGATGGAACTAAGCTTCCAGGTGCTTATAAGGTCCAGTAGTCATATTAACTATTAGTCCAGACAATCAGTCAATTGGTAAGATCAACTTCACAGGTTCCACTTCACAGGTCCTTACCTGTGAAGTGGTACACTGTTGGGATCATCATCGTCAGCTGACTGTTGTGTACGACTTGAGGGGATCCAAACTCAGGTAGAGGAGACTGACAAAAGAATCCCACAATTCTTCTCTTCCAGTTACACCTCATGCCATTTACTCAATATATTCCTTAACTCATGAAAACTCTGGATATTTCTATGAATGCTGCTATCATCATGAGCACCTCCTGTGTCCTAGGTGGCACGATAGTAGGGCCAGTGGGTAGACATTCTGGGTCGGGTGGGTCACCTTCTGGATGGTTGTATGGGTGCATGGACAGCACTGGAAGTTGGAGGATGCTGCCCCATTGGCTCAGGTGCTGCAGCCTTGACTTTGGGGGGCACAGTGCTGCTCAGGGTGTTACCTGCTCTTGCCCCTTTTGGGTGGTGTCAGATGGGGCTTTGCCCTCCCCTCTCTGTAGGGTTTGGAGTGTTGTCTATTGTCAGGGCTGGAGATCTGTGTCCTATATCGAACACTCACAGGAATGCACTACAGTGCAGCTGGGTGCACCGCTTCAGGGTGTGGCTGGTCTAAGTTCCCTGGGGTAACTCCTTGCCTCCTGGTGGTGCGAGTATGACCCTCGGTCTGCCTGTCTCTCACTACGCATGTCCTCTCCCATAGTGGCTGGACTGTTCTTGGAGCATCATGGGGCACTGATGCAACTCCTCACATTCATTCACTCAATCCCACATCTCATTGCATGTATCACACTCTGCACATAGATTTATGCCTCTCACACATACATCCACATATGAACACACACACATTCACATAACTCACACGAATATGTGTGTGTACGTGTCAAACTTGTCAAATTCTGCACTGTGCATGCTTTTTTCACCTGATGTTTCACAATGATGTCTCACATTCTCTTATTCACACACACACTCCCACACCCATGTTACTTAAAAGCACTATTTTTGTTGTGAATTTGTTGACTTTGTTTCGGGCTGCTCTCTGGGACATCCTGGAAATTTGTGGGATCCCCAAGAAATTGCTGGACATCATAGCCAGCCTATACACAGATATTGTGAGCACTGTACGGAGTGGGGGCTGAAACTCTAGATTTTTCCCAGTGAAAATTGGTGTTCGTCAGGGATGTGTTCTGGCTCTTACACTGTTCAATGCTTGCATGGACTGGGTGTTTGGTTGAGTTGTGGAACCTTTGTTGGTAAGGAAAGGTTTACCGAACTTGACTTCCTGGATGATACTGTGATCTTTGCGGAATCAATGAATAATCTGATTGCAGCACTTGAGCAGCTGAGCAAGGAATCAGAGTGTCTGGCTTTGCGATTGCCTTGCGATAGCCTCTGTGCTTTTACTTTGACATCTGCTTTCTGTGTATTTTCAGTAGCTTTACTTCCGGTTCACGGGTGTTCAGGTTTCCTCGCTAATCGCTTCAAACACTACTTAACTGTCACTTTTCCTTCACTCCAGTGCCAGGTTGTTTGTGCTTCTATGACTGCTCTTTTGCGTCCGTTTCCTGTGTTTGCATTACAGTTACCAACCCATGCTACCGTCTCGTCTCCCTCAAGTTTGCATGCGCAACTTCTGGATTTGTTACACAGTATGACTGCCTCCTGTTGTACAACCCTCTACTTGATTTTTTGGTTAACCCGTTTCTCTACTCACATCACGGACTGATTTCCTCATGTTTTATGACCATTGGCCTGTCTCAGTGGTTTACCCAGCTGTTTGTTTCCCCTTGGAGGTATTAGTTACCTCCCATTCTCTGCTACTCTGCTACTACAACAGCTAAGAATAAAGACTGTTCAGCTTTTACATCTGTACCTTTCTCTGCGCTGGGGTCTCCGGTTGTGCTGTCAGTGTTACAACAAGACAGTGGCTTGAGTCAAGTAAAAAAACGACAATGTTAAAAATGAAACATATGAAATCAAAGCTTCAGTTTGCCAGAAGGCACATGTAGCTTAGATTGGCATTAAGTTGTGACCGGTGAAGCATCAGGTTGTGTGTACAGTCTCTCCAGTCACAGCCACTGAAGCTTCTAGATCTTTGAGTTATCAGTATATATCACCTGGGCACTTTGCATTGTATAGTAGCAAAGTAATAATACTTCAGTACTGTACTTAAGTATGTTTTGGGAGTATCTGTTCTTTACTTGAGTTTTTTTTAAATTCTGTCAACTTTCACTTTTACTTCACTACATTTCCTAACTTAATTGCATACTTTTACTCTGATACATTTTCAATGCGCAGTGTCGTTACAAACATCAGATTAAATGAAATTTGGTTGTTTTCTCCACCGCTCCAAGTCTACCTGTGGCTCCATCTTAAAGGGTGGATGGATGGATAAACTCCAAAAAATATCAATATCAAGCAGAAATGTTGGGAAAAAAGAATAAATTTTGGACCTTTGTTCAGGCTCAAGACATTATCTACGAAGATTGTTGTAGGCTCCATGTTTTAAAGTGCTGGATAAACTTCTTAATATTCAAAGTTCTGACTGCCTTCTGTTTTTATTAACATGTACTTGTACTTTTACTTTCATTACTTAAGTACATTTAATTATAGATTACTTGTCATACTTAAGTACAGTGACTTTTACTTGAGTAGCATTCTATTCGGTGACTTGAACTTCAACCAAAGTCATTTTTTGGTAGGATATCTGTACTTCTACTCAAGTGTGACTTTCAGGTACTTTATACAACACTGCCTGCACAGTTATGTTTCTTTGACTTTTACACCAACTTTGAATTCACGATATGAGTCTGTGTTCGTAGAGATATTTCATATTTCCAGCTGGTGTCATTTTAATGTATCTTTCCATCATTTTATTGTTCAGTAACAGCCAGCGTTGCAGATTTTCAGTGCAACGATTCCAATGTTCTTTTTGTCCAGCTACATATCAATATGCCAGGAACAGGGCCAGCACTGAACAGGTGTTCCTGCTCACGCATGTGAGATCATGGCATGTCAGAGAGAAATCTCAGCGCCAAGTAACAAACATGGTGTCATTCTTCCACATTCCTCCTCCTCATCCCTCACTTTCTCCATTTTAACTTCTGTTACCATGTCATCCATCAACAGCCACAAAGTGTTGGGTCCTTTCTCTCATAATGCAAGTCTCCCAATATTCTACTGCTACTTTACTGTGCTGACACAAAAATACACAACACGCCCAGGTAGTATACTCCAAACAAAATCAGAAATAATGTGTTCTCATAGGTAATATTAAGGAGGACAGGAAAACACAACAGCTTAAATCAGTGCTTTTATCCATGCTCAATTTAGCACACTGTCTGAAACATGTCAGAAAATTAACCTGATAACTGTCTGTCATTGGACGGGGTTTAAAAACAGTCTGTTTTCACCATAGACTGCATAAACACTGGACAAACCCTCTGTGACATCACCCACAGGTTTTCTGAAGAGTGGGTTTGAAGCTCAAATGGGGCAGTTCTAGATGTTGCCATCTAGGCAGTACCTGACTCCGCCTAACTCCTGGCCAACGCATAAACAAGTAAAGAGTTGGAGTGTGAGCAAGACCGGTGTGACCTGGGCGGGACAAATTAAGCGCAAACATGCACACCCATTTCTTAGTTACCAAACTAGCTCAGGTTACCAGGCTAGGTAACCTTGGTTCAGGTGTTTAAGCAAGAATCTCACGGAGCAGCGAATGCAGAAGAACGTAACGATTTTTGGATTCGTCGCTTTTCTGATAAACATTGGTGAAAATCAGGTCTCACTTCTGTCATGAGCGTCATTTTTCTGCCCGATGTGCTGCTGCTCTTGAGGTACGAAACGCTTTGTCTGGCTGCTGCTCCAGCTTTTGCTTGTCTTCACTATGTGGCGAGCCAAAAATAACTTTTGCGACACGTTTTACAACCGTTTGCAAAAAAATACATTTGCAAAGAAATTTTGGACATGTTCAAAATGTCTGTGCGACAACAAAAACTGTTTGCGACCCTAAAAACCGTTTGAGAAGTGTTTTGCAACCTTTTACGAACCCTGACAAAACCCAAAAATCGTAACGTTCGTCAGCATTCGCCGCTCCGTGAGATACGGGCTTTAATGCATATTGTTGCGTACTGGGCGGTGGTTTTCATAATGGGTGGCTTGAATGCAGGCATTATAAACTATGACCAGCATATTGGCTCAATAACTGTGGCACCGTCACTGTAGCTAATATCACCAAGCTATCAATACCTGCTAATTAGTACTAACGGCACTAACATACAAAAATAATAACGTTAAAATTTCACTCAATGGAAATGACATTAATCCAAGATGGCCCTGGCCACTTTTAGCATGGGGGGGAAAAAGAAATATATAAAGTTATTAGTGGGTTGTTAATCACGGCTATAAATGTCCTCTGACACATCACATGCATGTCAACTATCAGTCTGTGCAATTATAGAATCATCAATATTCACATGGCGAAATATATAGCAGCAGAGAGAAACATGGTTCCTTCCTTTAGTAGCATAGAAATCACCCCCATACAGTTCTCATGAACAGCAAAACTAGCTATAGAGTCCAAGACTGTTTTATGTACAAGGGTGTAAACATGCTTATTTCTTTTGTAAAGTTGGGCATTTTAACATGGGGTCTACGGGGAGTCACTCACTTTTGGAACCAGCCTCAAGTGGTCATCCATGGTACTTCAGGTTTTGGCACTGGTGGTTGCTGCTTGGTCCTCAGAGAAAGGCTCATATTACACAAGCATAATGGCTGACAACGTTGGCAAAATTTTCATTGTTGTTGTCTTTGTGTGCATTTGTGTTCAAAATAATGTGAATGAAGCTCAGTTCAGGTGTGAAAACAAAAATGCACAGCATACAGGTGCCACTGTACACCTGGCCAATGAATGAATGAGACTGGAGCAGCTGTTAAAGTGCCAAAGTCAAAAAGTTACAAATCTACGCCCCATCTCCCCCTCCTCCTCAAAACCTCCCACCCTCTCGCCTTTGGGCTTTCTTCAACAATCGAAACAGGAAGTTTACCGCCACCTGATTACTGTTTTATGTGCAGGCACCCGATCAAACAGTCTAAAAGCTTGGCCCAAAATGCATTTATCTGACAAACGATCACATTGATAACATTGTGATCATGATACAAACCAAAGAGACAGAGCTTTGACTAAACTGACATCAGAACACATTACAGACAGATTAGTTTACAAGCCAGGGAATGGATGCATGAACATTTCCAACTCAATGAATATGTCTTTGACTTCATTCACATCAATCATTAAGAAACACAAACAGTATGGTAGTGTATGATAAATCTGTCTGGAGTAGGCAGTTCTCAAAACTGCGTCACCGTGCAAGATGAAGATGAGTGAGGGAAGCCACCAAAGCACCCATGACAACTCTGAAGGAGTTATAGGCTTTTGTGGCTTCCAATGAGTCTTATTATCCAATTACTTATGGTGTCTGAAAATGTCAAATGATAAAGCTTTTTTGGGTGTTGATGGCAGGCTTGGCACTTCAGCCACCATAAAACATTTAACTCTGCAGCTGCCTTCCATCGGAGGGAAGCACACGTTATGACGGGGATGGGGGAAAGCCATTTGGAGCCTCATCTCTAAAAAAGACAAAGCCAGGCCCACGGGAGAGCACCATGGGTCTTTGGAGGATGGTGACTGGTGCGGTGCTGAGGGATCGCCCACTGCACAGTGCCGCACATGTCCAAACCTGAGGCAGCTCATACGGGTGGGCACCTGGAACATCTTTTCCCTAAACAAGGATGAACATCTTCCACTGCTATAGAGAGAACATGGTCATGCGTGATGCCAATGCAACCACTGACAGCCTTACAGCTGGCTACAAAGACTGCATCGGTTCTCATGTATCTGGTGATCGTAGTGAAAATGGCTCAGTGCTCCTTGACCTTGCAAAAAGTCAGGGGCTACGAGTTGTTGGATCCTGATTTCAATGTCCAGAGCCATACCACTGGACATGGTTTTGTAAAACACGTGGTGTTTTTAATGAGATTGACCATGTTCTCGTGCTAAAATGCTGGAGACTTGTTCAAAACTGTGAGGTCTGCAGAAGTGTTCAGTTTGTGAATTCTGACCACAGTCTTGTTGTGGCTTCCTAGAGGATTCAGTTGAAGTCTCACAGACTGCCGTCTGCTCAGTGCCTGACATTAAATCTGGCCAGACTACAAGATCAGATGGTTTCTTGTGAATTTGCAAGCAAGCTTATCAACTGGAAGAAAGGACTTGTTGTTCCACTCTAGAAAGGAAAGGGTTATTGCCTGAATTGCAATAACTACAGGCACTGCTATCTGTGCCAGGAAAGGTTGCATGGATTATTTTTGAACAGGATTCAGTTCCAGTTACTTGCTGCACAGCAACCGGAGCATTCTGGGTTCACACTCAAGAAGTCAACCAGCGACTGCATCCTAGGTCTGTGAGTAATCATTGAACACAAGCATGAATATTGGCATTGCCTATGTTGATTATCGCAGTGTTTGTTTCATTTGACTGGGATGCTCTCTGGGACATCCCGACAATTCACATCATACCCAAGAAGTTGCTGGACATCATAGCCAGTCTATAAACAGATACTGTGAGTGCTGTTCACAGCGGGCACAGAATCTTTGTATTTTTCCCAGTGAATACTGGCGTTCACCAGGGTTGTGTTCTGGCTCCTACACTGATCAATGCTTGCGTGGACTGGATGTTGGGTAGGGTTATGGAAATCAGCGACTTTGGTGACTTTGTTGACGAGGAAAGGTTTACTGACCTTGACTTCGTGGACAATGCTGTGATCTTTGTGGAATCAATGAATACTCTGATTGTAGCACTTAAAAAGCAGAATCGGGAATTAGAGTGCCTGGGGTTGCGATTGTCCTTGATAAAAACTAAGATCCAAGCTTTCAGTGACTTCTCGGACTCAGTCATCAGAGGTCTATCTATATGCAGTGAATTGTTGAATTTGTAAAGACATTCACTTATCTTGGCAGTGACATTCTTGTCTCTGGGGCCTTGGCATTTGAGATCGAGAGATGCATTGGAAGAGCATATGGAGTCACGAGGTCACTAGACAGAGGTGTTTATTGCTGCTGATGCCCTTGCAGGAGAATGAAAGTCCAAGTCTTTAGGTTCCTGGTGCTTCCTATTATATTGTATGGTTGTGTGACTTGGATGCTAACCATTGACCTAAGGTGACGACTAGATCTCTTTGGTACTAGGTCTGCTCAAGGGATCCGTGGGTACCGCTGGAATGACTGTGTCAAATGAACAGTTACTTAAGGAGACTAAAATGAAGAGTATCACTTTTCACATTGGGAGGAAACATTAGCTATGACATTTTGGCCATGTAGCACATTTCTCTGGGCATGATCCAGCACACAGGTGCCTCAGCGTTGAGGATTCCATTGGCTGGAGAAGGCCAAGGGGACATACACGTTTCACCTGATTGCAGCAGATAGATGGTTACTTTTGAGAGGTGAGGATGGACTGGATGTCTGCCTGGGTGTTTGCCATCCAGGACCCAAGACGGTTCTGTGGTGTGATGGATGCAGCCACGCATGACACCAGCGCATGCTCCTAGACTTGACCTGACCTGTATATAAAAGCAGGAGGATATAATGCAGATATGGTCTGTGACTAATTCTTTCTCCCATGCAGCCCAGTGCAGGACAACAGCTGCATTCCACATTTTACCTGAAATTCTCAGCAGGTGTGTGATTTTTCCCTCCTCATTTTAGCACTCTTCAGTCTGTTATTAGTGGGGTTTTTCATTTGTCAAAACTTTTGAACATTGAAGAGAAGAATAGGCACGTATTAATCTCCCTCATAAACTGTTCCATTTGTGACAGCTTCTTTGGCTGTTCAGCAGTTCAAGAATGTTATCTTAAACAGCAACCATTATTGGTAGGAGCGTGATATAGAATTACTCAACATTCAGAGCCGGCCCTGACCAATTTGGTGCCCTAGGCAAGATTTTTATCTGGTGCCCCCTTCACAACTAATTAACCACCAATTACTGTGTTCATGCACTTACACAGAAAAAAAAAAAAAAACAGCACGTAGTTGTTTAAAAATACCTGAAAAAATAGACTGTCCTTAAAAGTCATAGACACATCACATTCCTCTACAACACTAGGTGGTGACAACAAGTCCTCAAGTAGTTTTGTTCACAACCATTCCTAACAACCATATACGAAGTGAAAGTCAGTTTGTGAGATACCAGCAATGTCAGAGTAAAACTGCTGGACACTTTGGAGTTAATCTGATAATCCAGTAGATTTGTATCGCGTTCACAAGGTGGTGTGACAGAGGCATGGACAGACAGATGGTTGGATGGACGGCAACAATACCTGAAAGTTCAAGGGGTAAAAACATAGCAAACGTTAGTGAATTAACAGAATAAACCTTATAACCCAGGTAACATAACCAGTTAGAAATTGTTAACTTTTGTATAGTGTTGTTCATTGTCCCATACTAAACCCCTACAATGATTGGTGATGTAATTTAGACATTGACTTTTGGATAATAGTTCCTTTAGTTGCTGTTATTTGAGAGTGATCATATCATCTCCTATTTCATAACAAGCAGTATAAATCCTCAATTTTTCATCTATTATTTGGTAAGTAAGTAAGTCCTTTCAGCTTCTCCCAATTTCAACTCTGAGTCACCACAGCATATCCGATATGGATCTGCATATTGATTTGGCACAAGTTTTATGCCAGATGCCCTTCCTGACGCAACTCCACAGAGAATGGGCGGCCTTGAACCGGGAACCTTCTGCTTTGAAAGCAGTTGCACTTAACCGCTTGGCCACCATGCTGCCATCATGCATTATTTGGTCCAATTCTAATATTCTGGGTGGCGATCTAATAATTTGCTTTTAACCTTGAATGCATTGTCTGGCCTACAACTCATAAACTCCACTGCCTGGTGTGGAAGTCTGGACCACCAGTCACAGGGACTGTGCTTTTGAATTCAACAGCATTTTAGGATTCGCCAATTCTGACAGTTGCAGTAGCTGGGTACATTGAGCCCTCACCATGGCCACATCCATCAACCAAATTCTGCTCAGGTTATCATTGAGCTCTTATTGGCTCTGCAGGCATCCTCACCCCTGACCAGCCTGCACACACACCTCACTGCGCATTCTGAAAAGCTCTGATTGTTCCTTAACTGTCGGGTATCTTTGGGTGACTCTAGGGCTGCATTGTTTACTTCCTCCTGAGAGAGGATTCATCCAACTACCCAGTCAGGTGCTTATCTGATGCAATGGACCATTGATCACCTCTTACCCCAGCTTTGAATCAACTCTCTGTTATTTGAGTGGCAAATCATCCACTTGGTAACCTAAACCTAACCTAATATAATGCTGCTTCAGGTCCGGTGAACCTGAAGCACTGATCCACTGTTGGAAGATCAGGTTCCACTGTGAATTAAATGGGATGTTGCTTTTCATTTGAAAGTCACGATGCTTGTCCTGTGTTGAGGGCCTAAATGAAAATGCAGCAATAATACAGGGAATTTGTGATCTCCATCAAACGATTCAGTTTACGAAATCCCACCAATGTTTCCGATCCAACTGACCTCATCCTGAGGAGCGATCATAAACATAAAAAAATGACTTTTCATCTGTAAATATTTATCCACTACACAAATCCAAATTCCATTAGGAGAGTAAACATATTTCTTTTGTAAGCAGGCATACATGAAATTAAACAACATAGTGCTGACAAAGAGTTTAGCTAAGTGCCACCATATGGTCAGCGGTGCTTCTCCAAGCTGCATTGAGAGTTGTGTGTTTTGTTTCTGACAACTGCCTGGCTCTCACTGCCCCTTCATCTCCAAACTTACTACATATGGCTCTCCCACCAATGTGGCCCGGCTCAAACCTGAAGCACACAAACCATTTGTAATTTGTCTCCACTGTCTCAGAACTGAACTGGTGCGTTTGGGGTTGTGGAAAAGATTGAAGGGGGATGACGAAGAAGGAGTTTGTTTGCTGTGGATGTCAGTGACACAAGAAATGTCTCACTCACACTTACATGATGTCGGCATCCCTTTGTAGCAAGGTTTATGTCGGCAGTAACAACCACACTCCAATGTGTTGCCAAAATGTGGTGGAGCAGGAGGTCATGCACTTTTTTCATTGTGTTTGATGAGTAAATAATTTCTGCCCTCTAATGACGTGCAACACTTTCATATAAATAAATGACAATTATGTTACTCTGTAGACGATCTACAACATCTGTGAATGAAAGTTTGAGATTGTCCACCTTAGTTCTAGGACCATCTCCTGGTAGGTTCAAACCCATGCATTTTGTGTTTGTACAAACAACAGTTACCAAATACAGATACCAGTTATGTCTGGCCACCAGGGGGCATGAGGTAATCTGAAACATTTACAGCATTTCTATTGTTTGTATTGTGAATACACACAAATGAAATGAAATGTTAGACCCAGGTTTGTTTTCTGTTTAATTGGACAGTTTGAAAGTGGGAGGGGCAGTGCGTGGCAATGGATACACACCTCTTTGAACTGTGGACTACCTCGCCCACACCTCATTCAAAACTTCCTTCCACACCTTTGCTGTTCAACCAGTCGCCTCTATATGAACAAATTTAGGCACTTTAGACCAGTGGTTCTCAATCCTGGTCCTCAGGGTCCCCTAACCTACACATTTCCCAACTCTCCCTGCTCTGCAAAGCCCTGATTGGTTCATTCAGGTGTCTGTCAGCACATGATTGGCTGAGCACACCTGAATGAGCTAATCAGTTTGTGGCAGAGCAGGGAGAGTTGGAAAATGTGTAGGTTAGGGGTCCCTGAGGACCAGGGTTGAGAACCACTGCTTTAGACCACAACTGAGCTCTTTGGAGAATGGAAATAGTGGCATTGTTAATGGCTTTAACAAACTAAAACCCTTCCTCCATCAATTTAAATTTGGCTGTATTTGCTCCAAGAGTTAGTAGAAATGATCCAATAACACATAAGTATGGTTTGATGTAATGGGAGGAGCCGCTGACTCTAACCGGAGCAAGTCTGGAAATA
>OMMV01174433.1:8466-20750 GCA_900302635.1 Chatrabus melanurus | reverse complement strand
CCCCCTGAAGTCCCAGCTTAGAGCTGCCTAAGTTGACAGTCATAAATTACCTTCTTAAAGGCAATTCTACAACTTAGGGCAGTTAGAACTCTGTTTGTCAGCAAGATCTCTGTCGATCTTTGTGATGTCAAAAGCTTGAAACTGGAGGCAGATCCCGATCAGCACAAAAATATAACCAACTATTCCATGACAGAAGCACCGTTGACCTCCAACATTTTAATCGGAATCTGTCTGGTTGTGTTTGAGATATCATGTCTACAAATAAGCCAGGGATGGAAGGGTGGATCACATGACCTCTGCCCTTCTAACACAGGAACACTTTAGAGTGAAAGACGTCCGTGCGGACAAATATGACTCTCATTGCCACCACTATGGTGATGGTGGTCCTTAGTCCCCGAGTTGCTCCCGGTGTGCGGTTGAGCGCCTTGAATGGCAGCTCCTTATGTGAGTGTGAATGTGAGGCATCACTGTCCACTTCGCTTTTTATCATTCAAAGACAACACGCTCAGTCGGTAGAGCGAGTTGTCCACTAACTAAAGGGTCATGGGTTCAATCCCCGATTGTGGCTAAGTGTCTTTGAGCCCTCACACAGACACAGGATAAAAAAATGCAGAGAAAGAAGATTCATTAAAGACAATTTGATGATTATGTTCATTGTTTGAATATCCGTGTCGGCAGAATCGATCATCGGTTGTAAAACTGCTGCAAAATGATCTGACTCGTAGGTGTCACAATGTGTGTCGGACAGTTTAGAACAAGTGAAAAAATTAATGTTACACAAGCAGCAGTGGCCACCGAGATCCTGCGATCAGCACCAAGGCTTCATAAATCGCACGCAAAAAAAACATGTTCCTGCATCAACAAGCCCAGATATGTCCCACTGTGCCAGCATTCTTATTTCAACTAATATTTAAAAGACTAACTTCAAATTATGTTAAAAAAAAAGGCAGACATAGCCCAAAATAGGAGGTTCACTGGTCCTCACCTGAATCTACCAGAACGCAAAATTTCAGAGCTGAATATGAAGCAGTTTTTATGGTGTTATTGATGGAAATTTTGCAGATTCACTCACTTATTGACTCCTGCTAATCACAGGGAATATTTGTAGTCACGGTTAAGAAGAAGGCCCATTGGAGCCGGTGCTTATCCCAAGATTCCGTAGCATGAAGTGGACGAGAGTCTACGACTCCCCCCTGGACAATACGCCAGTCCGGTGCAAGTTACTTCCCCAGCCAAGGCTGGTGCCCATTTACAGCTGGGTGGACTGAGACAATGCAGATGAAGGTAGCATGACTAGGGTTCAAACTCTGGTCTACATACTGGAAGCCCAATTCATTATTATTAAGAAACGGTTTAATTGTTGGATCTTTGTGGTCCTTTGCGGATACCGCGTGTATCTACGTCCTGGCTGGATTGATTGTAGCGTTTGATCGGTAATGGATTAGCAGTGACTTTAATCAACAACCAGGCTCGTTTTAACACGCTTCCAACATCAAGCCCAAAAAGCATGCAGTGCATGGCTGCATTACCGTGCGCCCCCGAGGAAACTGGACTGGTCCGAGGGCAGCCGGATTGTTCACGATAATGCATCTCCCGTGATTAGGTGCGTCTTCCCAACCAGTATAACTTAGACGGACTTTAACTGACAGAGACTGATTTGTGCAGATTTTTTTTCCAGCTGTTGTTCCTGCAGTAAGGCAGCTTTACCATCAGATATGTTGCCCCGCAAACAGAGATGGAGGCTGGTGGGTCAGGCGGGTTTCTTCTGCTTCAGTTCCCGAAGAACTGAAGCAGAAGAAACCAGTCTGCTTCAGACCGTCTTAAGTTACAGCGGCGCGCTGGAAGAACCCGTTTGCCTTCACACGGCACCGGCTATTTTCTTATTTACTTCCACAGGCTGTGACCGTATATCAAACACAGCGCCACCTTTCCGAACGGCTTGTTGGCAAAAAAGAGGTAATTATTAAATTTGCTTTAATAGTCCCAAATGATTTAAGCTAGCTCACTGGTCACAGCTCATTAGCTCCCTCCAAACCTGTTCAGCGCCATTAGAGCTGGCGGTTCGTCCAAGTTTGGAATATTCTTTATTCCAAAACTACTGTAAGTGTGACAGGCAGCAGTGGCCTTAGTGGCCACCAGGATCCTGCCAAAAGCAAAAAGGCTTCATAAATGGCACGAAAAACAAAAGGCCCGAACAAGCCCAGACATGTCCCACTGTTCCATCATTCTTACTGAAACTAATATAGAGAAGAATAACTGCAAATTATGTTAAAAAGATGTGAACACGGCCCAAAATAGGAGGTTGAGTTTTCTTCACCTGTATCTATGAGAAGAAGTCGGGTTGTGCAGCTCTTCCTTATAAAACGATCCGATATTCATCTCGGTACATGGGCTACGATATGACTCAGGGACAATACGTTTTTATTATGCAACAATTTAATTGGATACAATTCTTTGTTTCGTGTAGATATTCATTTTCCATGACAAATGAGAATAAACTAAAAGTGGCATTGTTTACCTTCAAATACCTATTTCATGAACAACCGGGGATCTTCTTCAGGTTTTTGCTACTGCGGTGCAGCATGTTGGCACTGCCTCTGCTCGCCTTGTGTCCACCACTGGGGGCAGCACCACGTACAGTAGCGGAAAGCGCATTGTAGAAGAAGCCAGCTGTTGTTAGCGTAGCATAACTTTCCCGTTCGGAACCTATATGACTTAAATTGTGATCCAAACGTAAAGTTCAACCGGGTACATTTCTCCGTTATACCGCCTACCCGCTATCGTTGATTTTATTTGTACCTCGCAAAGTTAAAGTTCCCGTGACCGGCCTCGTAAGAGCCTCACGCTGACCTTTGAGCTTTTACGAGAGTTTGAAGATGTGGAAGGAGCAGCAAAACAAGCTTAACTCAAATGATTTATAATGTTAAAATCGAGTCATCGACCAGTTCATATCACATTTAGCTCGATTTAGGGGGCTAGCGTATCAATGTAGTCGCATCTTTTACTTTAAAATTGAGTTCCAATTCGTATTGGTTTATCGTTACACCCCTAATGAGAACCCAAAATTTCAATGGTGAATATGCAATAGTTTTATGGAGTTATTTATGTATATTTTTTGGACCCACTGACCGACTGCCTCCATTAATCTTATGTATATCTTGCAAATTGCAGGGAATTAGTCTTAGCCTAAGCAAATTCATTTCTGATCACAATCTGGGCCCAGAGTAGATTCCTGCGTTGCCTCCAGCCTGAGAAGAGGTATTTATAATTGAATTCAAATGTTTTCCTTCAAACATAAGAATGTTTTGCCGGGTAACGGTAGCAGGCTGATTATCATTACGAGGACATAAATCTGTCTGAGGGCCCCACAGGTGGCCCCGCACTGCCCGTTAAAAGAGCTTTGACGGCAGCTGTGTGGCATTTTCAGAGCTTTTGTTGCAGATGGTCTGGATAGTAAAGCTGCCGATACAAGCTGAGGTACAGGAAGGAGAAAGAAAATTATTTAAAAAAAAGTTTGCTCATGTCAGTTAGGCAGATCCAAGAAATCTGTCACGATTTCAAGATTTTTGTTCTTGACTTGCAGGGTTTATTTAGCTGTTGAATGTTTTATTCAGTGTTGCTTTGCTTTGAACAGGTCTTATGGCAACGTCTTTAACTCTAGTTGACTAGTTGGCTCTAGTTTCCTTTTCAGTACTGGGGGACGGTCCATTATTCCGAAGGTCCATTGGTCCGAAGGTTCATTGGTCCGAAAATTAGGGTTAGTTAGTTTTAAGGGACCTACCCTAATAGGCAAAAAATACCCCTAACTTGACCCAAATTGTTACTCGATTCAATCGATTTTCGGACCAATGGGCCTTCGGAATATTGACTAGTCACCCAGTACTGTGCTGCTGCACATCAACGCCATCTTGACCGACATGCGCTTGTCTTCTAGCATTTTGTTTACCACTGGGGGCGGCGCCACATACAGTACCAGTAATTGCAGCATAGAAGGAGCCCAGAAGAAAAAGAGGCCCAGATGGGTCATAAAGCTCCTGCTGCTAATCGAGTGGAGAAAATGTTTATCAATGTACATGATGAGTTCTTTTGACTTCTCCCATTTTGCTCGGGGTCACCACAGCACATCCAGTATGGATCCACGTGTTGATGTAGTACAAGTTTTGTGACCTTCCTGACACAGCTCCACATCTACAAGGAGAATGGGGCTTTGAATCGGGGACCTTCTGTTTGGGATGCAAGCGCACCAACTGCTTGCGCCACAGGGCTGCTTCCTGTTTCTTGTTCTGTCCTTTGTCCGAGGTGCTGAGGATGAAGTTATGGGGCATTGTTGGCGGGCCTGGAGATGTAGCCGGAGGTGGACTCTTGGCTCAAACTCTCTGAGTGTGGACCCCCTTGACAGTATTCCCAGCAATGTTACACTTCACGGGTCCTTGATCCCAACCAGATGGCTGTCCAGACTACTGGATATTTCGACCACTGGACCAATCCAGCGGTTGAAAGTAGCCTCTCGAAAGTAGCCATCTATGTCCCACAGCCAGGTGTAACGTGGGCGTCCCCTTGGCCTTCTCCAGTTGCTGGGGTCCTCAACACTGAGGCACCTGTGTTTTGGATCATGCACACAGAAATGTGCTCCATAGCCAAAGCGTCGTAGCTGACCTTCCCTCACAGTGCAGTTGATACTCCTCATCTGAGTCTCGCTAAGTAACCGTTCTTTTCACAGAAAGTCATTCCAGCGGTACCCAAGGATCTTTTGAAGAAACCTACTACCAAAGACATCAGCAATTGCCTTAAATCACTGGTTAATGGTTCCTGCTGCACATCACTTACTTACGTTGTCGTGCACATTGTGCAGTCTATTATGAAACCGCTTGAACCTCAAAAACAGATGGATTCCAGCCTTCACACTGACAGGTAGGACCTGCTTAACTAATACTTTGTCAGTTCAGCCATGCAGCACTCGGAGAAGAAAAGAATGAGAGGGAGAGACGCACAGAGACAATTATGTAGGTACTTATTAAAACAAGTCAACAAGAGGAGGATGAGATAAGGAGGGAGCCGAGACACTTGGCTAATGGAGGGAGTAATTTTGCGAGTCATGACAACATGATTCATGGCGTGTTATCTTTTCTCTTGTCTCAGTTTGACGACGCACCGGGTGTGTTATTATTTCTAAGTCACCTGGAACCAGAAGTGAACTCTCTCTCTCTCCGTTTAGTTTGGACTTTTTTTCTTGGTTCTTTTGTGCATCTTCATGCCTTATCACACTAGGTCTTTTTGGTGCAGAAAAAAAGGACTCGAGAGCCTATGAAAGACTTCATTATGTCATCCCTCCTCTCAGATCTGAACCGGCCTTTATCCAGGAGACCACTGCACTCACTCGCTCTTGTCTTCCGTCCTCTGTCTGACAGGAGGAGATAAAGTAGATGATAGGTAGGACAAAGTGAACAGGGGCATTCTGGAAGTTCTGCCAGTGACCCGTCATGTTAAAATGGTTGGTAGGTTGGAAATTCATCCAGCTGTCAGAATGTGTCCATCTGAACAGCAGCCATGTTTGTGTTTGACTCCACATCAGTACGAAGGAGGTTTGACCCATGTCTGTTGGATTGTTTGATTCCTCAAAAATCTATGGACTGAGTTTCAGGGAATTTGGTGGAGGTGTGCAGCACCAAGAGGGAACCCAATGAATTTTGTTGCAGATCCAGATTCAGGGGCAGATACAAGAAATTGTTGTGTGATAGGACATTTTGGGGCGTTTATCATGAAAAATGCATTGATGTCAATAATAATTAAAAAAGAAAGTTGAAACCAATATGGATTGGCTTTATCATGTCTCCAATTTAAATGGGTAAAGGGGTGGAGCGTGGCCAAGACCGGCGTGACTTGGGCAGGACGAATGAAGCTAAAACACTAATCAGGTAACTTTGGTTTGGGTGATTAACACATTTTTGCAGACTGGGAGGCGGTTCTTTTAACTGGTGGCTTGGGCGCAGGTATTAAAAACTATGACTCATGATTTATTCCCTCAATAACTGTGGCCCTATCAGTGTAGGTAACGCTATTGATACCTGTCAATTAGTGCTAACGGCACTAACATACAAATTAAACAATACTAAAATTTCCCTCAACGGAAATACTGGTGCAAAGACTTCTTAGATCGTCCATTAGTACAATTAACTGCACAGCAAACCATATTATCTCATATATTTGTAATAAAATGCTCAGAAAGGACAAACACGGTTGAGGCCACACCCAACGACCACCCACTAGTAAAGGCCGCTAGCAGTCGCCGCTTGGACCTGCCACATACTAGCTGTCATTCAAAGCAATCACACCCCTAACTATTCATAACTTGATGGCTTGAAATAGTATAAACTAAGTTATATAAAACGTACAGTTGTCATAAACAGGGAAACTAGCTATAGAGACCAAATCCGTTTTTTGTACCAGGCTGTAAAGATGTTCGTTTCTGCTGTGAAGTTGAACATATTAACGTGGGGTGCTATGTGGATCAACGTTCTTTTGGAGGATGCCTCAAGTGGCCATTCAAAGAACTGCAGGTTTTAGCACTTCTACATTGGCTTCATTTTTCAGCGCCGGAGGTTACGTTTGGTATTTATGTGTGTTACTCTTGAGTATACTGGCTTGTCTGATCTTTCAGCCCATTTCTTAACCCCAGGCAGTCGCCCTCAGATCTAGTCGACATTTCCTTTCTGTGGACCTTTAGTTGTGGGTCACCGGCTGTCTTATTGACTGTGTGACAGACTAGAAGGAAATTCTCTTGCCCCACTCTCACTGACAGGACCAACATCAGAGCAGAGACCCGGCTGGACCTGGAAAGCCAAGGCATCCAAAAGCAAATAAACAATCAATTCCAGCGTTGGATCATGTATAGGTTGAGGAAATCCTTTCAGATGACTCTAGCTGGAGTACAAAGGAGCTGGATGAGTGGAATGTGTTTGCCCATGGCTATGCTTTGTTGTGCTGGTGTACACTGGGGTTTAACGTGTTACAGAGGAAAAGTTTGTGTAGCAGTGAGTGTTTATGTTAAATCTACAGGTGTAGGATTGTGTTTCCCCGGCGGGTGGATACGCTGTACCTACAGACAGGTTGACCCGCCCGTTTAGCAAACACTCTCAGACTCTGCTCTTTAGGATAGGACTGTGGCTCGAGAACAGCCTTTATCGTTTTATTGCTGCACTGGCACTCTTCTATAATCCACCTCATATTCTAGGTGGAGACCAAAACAAGCACGCTTTATCAGATGACCATGACTGAGAATAAGCTGAGCTGGCTATGTATGATTGGAGCTACAGAGATTTAAGAAAATAGCGCTGCATGTACTTTTCCAAAGCAGCAAATGATTGAAAAAGCAGGCATTTTCAGTTAATTGAGGGACAAGAAACCACTAATTAGCTGCAGGGATAATGGCAGCTGAGTGCCACCTGTCAAACGACCGCGTTAATCCCTTGTGTGTCTGCGACCTGTTTAAAAAATTATTATTATTTTTTTTTAAACGTGACTCACCTGTGTCTAGCTACGTTATTCCTGCTGGAAAAGTTCAGCCAAATGAGTGAGCGAGACTGACACAAAGCATGCAATTACGTGGAAGTCTGTGCAGAACTCTGCCCTCTGTACCCTGCATACGCTGGACGCTTTACCACAGTTTGTGACATCATTAGCAGTTGCCTGCCTGCGGCACGCTGAGGGGAACCCTAAACCCTTCAGGGACTCAAACCACGGGTTGTGCAGAGAACACCAAGCGCGTAGGAAGTCGACGTCTCGTTATGGTCGAGTGACTAACTGACACATTGTTGTGGAAGAGGTTTATAAAACGTCAGTAGATTTACATGAGGCCTAGCAAGACACCGACGGTGGCTAACAGAGTGTTTGTTTACTCGCAGATTAAAATTTTGTGTTTGCAATTTTCTTGGGTACAATATTAATTTCACTGCCCTCTCTCTCGACAAGGCACGGGAAATGAGGTCATTGAGGAGGCCAAGCACCATAAGCACCACAACCATCATAAGAATTATTCCCATCACCATGACTACTACAACAACAACCTGAAGAGCTCGCAGCTCCACAGCCGACGCAAGAGGAGCCTCGGTAAGACCGAAGAAACTGCAATGTGCCGTCGGAGTGTAGAGTTTAAAACCAACACCAGTTTGGTTTTGCTGGTGATTCTTTCAGCAATGTTTTGTAGCAGCAGCAAGTCTCACCTTTTGCTGATGATTTGATGCAATTTGTTTAAAAATGACAAATTTAAGAATTGTTTCATGTTTGAATGAAGAAGACAAGAAAGAACAGCGGTCTGAGACTGGTTCCACACAGGACTGAGGGTGTGCGGGTTTTCATTCTAACTAATGACATCACCAGGTGGCTTCACTAATGAACTCCTCCCCTCTACTCAAAGTGTCGTTAAACTGTGAACTCATGTGGTTAAGTTTGTGCTTGCAATGAAAATTTGCACACTCTTAGCCTTTTCTGGAACCGCTTTGAGACTGCTGCTGCAGCTTGTGGCAAGAGGGCGGAGCTTGTCCTAGCTCATGCTGGATAGTTGTTGGGGTACACCCTGAACAGACCTCCAGTCCATTACAGGGTTGATACCGTTGCCATCCCACCTACCTACAGAGTAGGTGGCTCTGTGGGATAGCAGTTGGACTACCAATATAAAGGTTGGAGGTTCAATTCCATGGGTATGCTCCATCCTACCTATCTGTGTTCTTGGAAAAGACATTTCAGCTGCATTGTCCCAGTCCACCCAGCTCTAAATTGGTATTGGCCTTGGCTGAGGGAAGTAACCTGTGATGGACTAGTGTCCTGTCCAGGGGGAGTCACAGACTCCATTTATGGGAAACTAGCCCCATTGTCAACTAACCCCATCACCAACTAGCCCCCACTGTGTATGTCAGGTACTAATTATACCCCAAAGTCTTTTCAGCAAAAATATCACATTATTTTACATACCAGTGGACTTTATTCTAAAGACAGATATTACCCAACATATAATGAACTTGAAATGGGTTCTCGCCTCAGCTTCAGGAGGCGGGGCGTTGACATGTCAGACATGCCAGCACCTCAGGCAGTTCAACTAATTTATATCTCAGTTAAGTATTCAGTCAGCCGCCAGCTGAACATTAAAAATGGCTGTTTGACTTGGTAAATTTTCCTCTTATTTTCATGTAAGAAATGCTCCAAATGAGCAAACAAAAAGCCCATAAGGTCACCGGATTACGTATAAACTTCCATCATAACTAGAGGGGCTAGTTGGTGATGGGGCTACCTGGCTATAGGGCTACTTGGTAATGGGGGTAGGTGGTTTGGGCTAGATAGTGATGGGTCTAGTTGGCAATGGGGCCAATTGGTGATGGGACGACCTGGTTGTAGGGCTACTTGGTAATGGGGGTAGGTGGTTTGGGCTAGATAGTGATGGGTCTAGTTGGCAATGGGGCCAATTGGTGATGGGACGACCTGGTTGTAGGGCTACTTGGTAATGGGGGTAGGTGGTTTGGGCTAGATAGTGATGGGTCTAGTTGGCAATGGGCTAATTGGTGATGGGACGACCTGGTTGTAGGGCTACTTGGTAATGGGGGTAGGTGGTTTGGGCTAGATAGTGATGGGTCTAGTTGGCAATGGGCTAATTGGTGATGGGACAACCTGGTTGTAGGGCTACTTGGTAATGGGGATAGTTGGTATTTGTGTTAGCAACAGTACATTACGATATCTTGGCATAGGCAGCGGGCCGATGGGCCTCAGGTCCTGTATAGGACTTACTTTTATCTACAGACAGTGTAGCATGACCTTTAACTTAATCTGCATATGTTTGAGTTGGGGGAGTGAAATACTGATCCTTCCACTATCGCCAATATAAAAGTTCCGTGGCATCGTTTTCACAATCGAATGTACAAGACTAAATCATTTTGTTAGAAAATACAAAGGCATCAAAACAACCAAAGCTCAGTTAACTGCTGACTTGTAATAAAAGTAAAAAACACTAAGTTATATCAGTGACATTAATTTAGACAACAGAAATGTAAAATTTGTTATTTATATAAACTTGGTAAGATAGTTGACTTAAAATATATTTTTAGATAAAACTATTAAATAAAAAATAAATTATGATCATGTTGGCATTCTGTAGCATGACTAAACTTGGCACAACGCATTGCGGCATCATAAATGTCCTAAAAATAGATTCAATCTTAAATATACCTCCTGACACAGGATTTCTCCAGAGATGAAACATTTTACACTAATTTCAAACAAAGCTAATAGTTAGTGGTTTTTGTTTACTGCTTTTGAGGATTAAAGGACCCCTAATGAAGACATCTACCCAGTATTTATGGCATTTCAGAAATCATAAGAAACTGCTGTGTGGGGTTGATGAGGACGTCTGACACGAAGCCTTTTAATTGGCCAGCGGCTCGGAGATCTAAGACACGCGCGTCAGGAGAGAAATATATCCTTAAGCGTGGAAATTCCAGGCATTCAGGGTTCGAGTTGCAGCTCGCCCAGGCTCACAGTCAGATTTCTTCATAAAACGCCACACGGTATGATATCTGATCAAGGTGTGGAGAAAACCATGCAGTGTGTGTTAAGACAGGCTGCATGTTCTTCTTTTCAAGCACAGCACTTAAAGCAACGCTGATAAACTGGCCCGATCATATTTCATGCATGTGCGCTGTAACATAAGTGCGTGATACGGAATGCCATTTTGGCATTTGTCCACAAAAGTGCGCGGCCCTTCTGTGCATGATGCAGATATCATCTTTACGACCTAATGGTAACTTGCTGTACTTCTTTAGGTTTGAGTACTTATCAGGCCATTAACTCTGAAATGAATGTACACTGCTGGCCTCTTTTCACTTTGGCCGACAGTGTCACAGCCGTTATTAGATTTCCCACAAACGGACATAAAGTTTTTTTTTTGGTGGAGTCACGCTGCATTAACCTCGCTGAGCTGTCTCAACAAAATCAAGGAGTCTCTTCTGTCACAAAGCTCCTTAGCTGTTATGAGATCACCTTTTGGGCTTGTCTCCTTAACCGCTTTTAAGGAGTGTGGTTGTCATTTAAGGTAAAAATGACCTGTTTGTCAAATAATATATAGTTGGGCGATGGAAAATCACCAGGTCTACAGTGAAACATCGCAATGGACGATGAAATCCGGGGGGGTACTTTGAACATACTTTATTTTACACTCTTTAAAGCTACAGTGAACACACTGTTGGGTTCATGAGTGTTTGCCAGCAGAAATGGAATACAGCATTCATAACCGTCTGTTTATTAGTGTATAATTCGGTGCAACAATAAAATCAATGTGTTTTTGTTAGCTTAGAATGAGCCCTACATGGGAGTGGGCCCCCTCATGGAGGCCGCCATGTTACTCAGTCTTTAGCATTTTGCAGCACAGCCAGAAGACTGAAGAAAAAAGAAGAGAAATCAGTGGTTGTTCCCCTACACACTGTCTATTGGTTGCTAGTGCAGGCTAACAAGTTTGAGAACCCTCAGTTTTGTGAAATAGAGGATCATACATATTGCTTATCACAAGAGAAGGCGAAGGGATGGGATCCCCATCACCAAAGAAGCGAAAACGTTAAGGGAAACAAAATCGTGACTGGCGATGGCATAATGCAATCTGCAACCTCACCACTAGATGGCACTAAATTCTACACACTGTAGCTTTAAAATATCTACTCATAAATTAAATAATAAATTAATTAATTACTGTACATTTACTATTAATAGCGTGCTAATTTACCATCATGGGCCAAGTAACAGCGCACCTCAGCTGATTTTCCCAAGCAGCTCTAACCTGGCTGCAGTTGGAGTAGCGGAGTCCTCCTCACCATTCGGCAAAAGTCAGAATTTTTTTTTTTCATAATTGGAGCCCCCGCTGCATCTCTGCGTAACTCCAGGCAGGTGAACTCTTCTTGACATCTCAAACTTATTTTTTCCATGCTCTGCAAGAAAACTGGACTCCGAGTTGTGCACTGTGTGCGGCCGCCAGGCCATTCTGAGCTGAGCAGCATTATATTGGGATATACGGCAGATGGACACATAACTGGTGCTCAGGTGCTCATGCGTGCTAAAAATAAATAAAAGCACAGAGGGAAGCGCTTTGAAAGCGATGACGACAGGTTGTAGGAAAAGTGCTTCCCTCCGTGTTTTTTGCTGTGTTTCATTTATTTTTAGCACGCACACCAGTTATGTGCACGCCTGTATATATGTAAGTTGTAGCAGGCACAATGGAATTAGTGTATGTGTGGCAGGGGGGGGGGGGGTGC